>JAJMCU010000005.1:0-251473 GCA_030573135.1 Clavispora asparagi
TAGCTTTTATGTAATGAATAATTTTCAATTGGGTGAAAGGCCGTCTAGTTTACTTGGCAATGTGTTGCAAAGCCTCCAACACTTCCAACTCGATGTTAGCCTCAGCAACAACAACCTCGTCGGCGGAAGCAGCTCTCTTTTGGGCGTCAGTAATCAAGGACTTGATTTTGGCAGCGTCGAATTGCTCTGGCTTGAACGCTTCAATGGCAGAAATGGTCAACTTGTTACCTGGTTGCACGGTAGCGATACCACCGGAAACAAAGTATTGCTCGGTCTCACCGCCCTTGGAGATGATCTCCAACAAACCTGGTCTCAATTGTTCGACGATAGGAATGTGGTTGGCCAAAATACCCAAGTCACCGTTGACGGATGGCAAGTTGACTTGTTGCACCTCAGACTCGGAGTACAAGGTCTGGTGTGGAAGAGCCAAAGACAACTTCAAGGCGTCGGAGCCGGTGGTTTCGGTAGCGTATGCTCTTCTCACCACGTTGGTGGATTGTCTGGCGACCTGGCGCAAGGTTTGTCTGAACATGGTGTTATGTATAAGCGGTAGTCAATCTTTTCACCAATATCTTTTTGATAGTAACCCGAGCGTGGATTGAGGTGTGCGCACGACCCAAGTTTGCGTGCTCCTATTGGCCAGTGTCAACAGAATTAGAAAATTTGCCACAGTAAGAAAATATTGGCAGAAGGGGATTCATCCTTGAGTTACTACTTATTTATTGCGCTGTCGAGGATATTTCTTTCTTTTTTTTTGTTGTGTGTGGATGGTGTTGAGGTGACCCGTTTGTGATGGGTGCAAAGCGAGCACTCCATAATTCTCCACATTGGAATGCCACTCCACTCTACACTATCGGTACGAACGTAACTATGTCAGTTAAACAGTATACTTAAAGTGATCCGTTTCATGTTTAGAATCTATACTAGATCTGGTCAGTAGTATTGAGTAATGCAGCAGGCTAAATGGGTGAGGTGCCCAAGAAGTGTATCGCCCATTCTTGAGTGAGACCTCCTCCTATAGCCGAATTTAGGTGCTGATACACATTTGGATGGCTCAGGTCATGGCTTTAATCGCCATTTCCGAACTGGTTCAAAAAGGTGTCCACATCGAATTCCTCGTCTCCACCAACACCGGTGTCAAAGTCTTGGCCCAACAAGTCCATGTTCAAGTCGTCGAGTAATGATTCGCCGTTTCCAATCACATTGTTCATGTCCAAGTCCAACTTGTCCATGTTTGTATCCTTGGCACCAGTATCCTCCTCCTTGGCACCTCCTTTGTAGCTAATGGACGACAAAATGTCCGACGGGTTGGGAATATCCAAGTCTCTGCCGGGATCCATGTCGAAGTCAAACCCTTGGTCCACGAGCGCATCCATACCGTCCTGTCCAGAACTGCTCTTTGCATTCTTTTCTTTCTCTTCACGCTCTTTCACTTGCCTCTCCGCCCGTTCTTTCTCTTCTCTGTTTGACTTTTCTTGAGCGAGCCTTTCTTCCTCTTTCGTTTGATCTTGCTTTCTCTTCAATTCTTCTTCCTCCTTGCGCTTGCGCTCGGCCTCCTCCCTTTTCTGTCGTTCCACTTCCTCTTGTATTTTAAGCTCCTCTTGCCTTTGCTTACTGTTGACTATCTGCTCAATACACCACCGTGCATCGTTGAATTTTCTCACTGTATCATCTAAGATTTGGTCAAATTGGGATATGCTCAACGCTAGCTGGTTCGTGACTTGCGGAGGTATTAGTTGGTTGTTGGGGCCTGCCACTATGTTACTTTGTTTCTTGTTGTTGTTTATGATTTCAAAAATATAACCTGAAGTTCGAAGCACATCGTTAAGTGCACTTGTTAGTTTGGTCTCCAAGTTCATAGCGCAGACACAAACTCAAATGAATCCTCAGTGATAAGTAGTGTGCTAATATGCCGGTAACGACACTGATAGAGTAGTTCACTCACCAGTCCCAATTCTGCCAAAACTAGTTATGTTATCTGTAAGCGCTTGTATTATACTTAGAAGCGGTGTGATCTTGCTAAAACCGGGAATAAGCGAGAAGATTTTTTCTCCACATGTATATTTATTTTCGAGATTCACTAATGATGCGAGGATCTCTCATGTATCAACCACAGAGCTGTCTAAGAGTTATGAGGTTGATGATTACTCAACACTTTCCCATAAGGAAGTGCCACTAAGCGCAATCAAGATAATGGAATCGCTAAAGATGTTGGGGAAATTGTCTGCAAAATTTACCTTGATCTTATTGTTTGCAACCAGCATCCTCTTTGCCTCGATACGTTCGTTGTAAGACGACGCTTCGTGCCGTGTTTGGCTCCTTGGCAAATCCCCTGAGGAATTCACATCCGTAGCTCGATTATTGCATCGAATGCTCGGATAATGGTTTTCTTGAGTAAATACGAATCCAGTAACCTTCACGCAGCTATTAATTGGGCCATGGGGGGATGATACTTGCACTAGCTGAAGGGTTCGTCACATTTATTTCATATTTGAACTCTTCTGACTATTATCAAGACGCATACAGCATAGGCATCGAAGTCTTACCCGTGGTTATACGCACAAAGAGGCAAAATCTTAGTTCCATAGATACCATAGGTCATGGTTTCGATTACTTCGTACCAGACATTGGATAATGATTCGTGTTTGTGATACAATGCATCATACCCCATTGTAAATAGATACAACAGCAATTAAATAATGACTGATACTGATATGGTCAACTTAATCAACAGTACCGCTTCATCAAGCTTGCAGCTTCTTTGTTTCATATTCACCTATATGGGGATTTTTGGCTTGATATGTGTGGAAATAATGTGCGTTCCTTAGCGTATAGGACTGGTTTAGCGTCCTGATGCATATGGTGTCGATGTTGAGATTGTTGAAATGAATGAGCATGTAGCTCACATAGACCGGGACTGGAACAATAAGCACATGGTTCTGTGGTTGAATGTGCATTACGGAAAGCTCATGATACTATATATAGAGAAGATTTTCCCAGAAATTGGCAAAACTTCAGAGAGAGAAAGTGATAAGTAGAAATAAAGATTAGTTAACAAAATGGAAGAAAAGAATATTCCTGCAGACGCTTTAGAGCTGTCTATAGAGAAAATTCAACAGAGATGTATGTTTGCTATCTCTATACTGGTTCCTATGTTACAGAGTATCTACCTCAGAGTGAACCTAGACAGCCGTATTAGGATGTGACTATCAGATGTGTATGGGATCTCTTATGATAAAGGGGATACCATAGTCACTATATAAGAAGGCTTATGTGTCCCAGTCTATAGAAACCTTAAGCAATATAGTATAACACTTCTTGAACCCTATCTAAACTTAACAGTCGATTATGAAAACGTGCACATGGTGCTATCATACGATCCAGTGACTCAAGGCCATAGGTTCCATTTATGGGTAGAATGGCAGAGTATTTTTAGGTTTTAATATTTCCATATTCAGTTGACAAGAATTCGTTTCTGTTTTCTTTTCGCTTTTTCATTTGGTATTCTTGTATTTTTGTATTTGAATTGTGGGATTCGATTGCTTCATTTAGAAAATAATGCGAACTTGAATTGCATTCCGTAAACTGTATTAACGGGAAGAATAAACCAGAAAGAAAGATGCATATTTAGGAAAGAAACAAATTTTAACCAAGGAAAAACCTATGCTAATACCTCAAATCTAATCTTTTCTCAAAAAGTCGCCAAAAAGTGTTTCGTATACATTTTGCCAAAATAGATCAAACAATACTGCATTCGGTGAAGCACACCTTCTGGTATGAGATCATATCGCCATTCTCCCTCATCCAAGTTCCTTTCCTAGATGGTTTAATTATTTCAAACAATCTATAATCACTCATCAAAGCTATTTGGCTTTCTGAACACCTCACTAGATTCATGCTGTCACTATCGATTATGGTGTTTCCTGAACCAGCCATCTCACGTGAACGTAGGACGCGAAAAAAACAGACCGCGTTTTCTACCTGAATACATCACTACATTGACAATCCCCGTCTTTCGCTACCTATGTCTGATCTTTTACTTGCAAGACAGGGCCCGCTTGCTCAGGTATGGCTAGCGTCAAATTATGACAAGAAACTATCCAAACATCAACTCCTTAGCACCAATATTGTTACTTCCTCCAATATCATTTCCAGCAAACAACTCCATGCTCTGAATGCGGCCAGTGACCCGGGAAATACAATCACGTTGCGCCTTTCGGGACAGTTGCTCTTGGGTATAGTGAAGATATACTCGAGAAAAACCAAATATCTTCTCGATGATATCAATGAGACGTTGTACAAATTGAAGAATTCGTTCAAGTACGCCAGTGGAGCAACATTAGGCACCACCACCGCTATCGCCATCAACTTACCCCCACAACAAACAACCATGACAAACTTTTCCAGGACATTACTTCAGGATCAAGTCACCGACCTCGATCTCTTTTACCAGGACGATTTGCGCTTGGATGAACCAGAACAATCCACAAGCACTGACACCCTTCTTTCCCAGGTAAGCTCACTTGGCCAAGAACCGGTCGATTTCGACCGCTCTGTCGAAGTGGCTAGAGGTGATGACGCAATGGACGTGGACTTTGACCTAAACTTGGATGACTCCATCGAACAAGGTAGAGACGTCCAGATACCTATGTCCGAAGGCGACACATCCGTCCTTGATTTGGGCAAGGAACATTCTGAGTTGGAAGGCGTTGATGCGGCATTGGACTTTGACTTAGATGAGCCTTTGGAAACAATCGAAGAACTGGCAACCAGCCCCCAGCTGGCCGAAGAACCACTCACGCCTCCCCAAGCGACGGCAAGAACACACCGCAGACTAGTCGGAGTTATGGACGACGGTGCAATCAAAACTACGAAGAGAAGATTGGTAGTGGACAATGAAGAAGAGTTGGAAGGAGGATTGCCCAACAGTGTGCTTAGAAGCATCCAGCACATGCAAACCCACGGTGGTTTCTCCGGAGAAACTTTAACCCTCAAGTTGTCAGAACTGGACAAGATTAGCTTGATTTATGACCTCGCCGAAACTGCAAACATGAAAAGAAGACGGATCTGGAATCTGGACGAGCAGCTTAGGCAAAGATGTGCCGAATTGGCTGACCAAGAACATGAGCAAGCACTGTCTCCCATTCAAACAGCTGACTATGACTTTGACAATAACATGGACTTTGATTTATCTTTACCAGGACTAGGATCCGACGATATTCTCCAATCCGAGGTCGAAAATCAAAATGAGGGTGACGAGCAAAACGGCATCGAAAACGTTAAGGGTACCATCCAAATTGCTGAGCATTTGAGAAAGTCATTTTTCGATCAACCAACGATCAATTTGGAAGCTCTTATGCGCAAGGACATTGAGGATTCACAAAACACCCCCCTCGGTGTGACGAGGAAGACTGAGACCGGGATACAAGTCAGCCAAAGAAGAGAGGCGACTAAATGCTTCTTTGAGTTGTTGGTGTTGGCGTCCCAGGATTGCATCTCTCTTGACCAAGATGAACCTGAACCGTCTACGCAGTTGGGAACCGGTTTGACTATTAGACCTAGGGACAAATTAATTTCACATTTTGTATAGTATTATTCTATAATCGGTACGACCTTGTAGAATCACTCGTTGAGGATGATATTAAGCGCTTCGTCCACTCTGCTGTTCTTCGATATCTCAACATGGGCATGAAGCTGAGACTCTTCTATGTCCCAAATTCTTATATCACCATCATCAAAGGCAACAATGAAACGGTTTCCATCATCATCAAACTTAGCAGCAAGAGATTGCACAGTCTCCTTAGGGACGCTGACAGTCGAAATAGGACCCATAGATTTCACCAGAAAGTCCCAAAACTCAATGCATGCACCAACGCCCGGAAGATTCACACATCCAATGGTCATTAACTGAAGTAGGTGGCGAGGACGTGGGTGAAAGCCAGTCACAATAGTGGAAGTTGGAATGGTGAGAAGAAGAGATGATTTATGCAAATCCCATAGCCTAAGCTTCCAATCATAATGGGAAGAAATAAGGAGTGACGAGGTTGTTGAAATCGGAATCTCTGCGATTCCACTGATGCTATGCATGCCATAACTAACGTCATTATCGAGGCACTTGAAAACCGCACTTATGTTGCTTTTGTTCTTATTGTTAGAAAGTCTGAGAAGAATGCCATTTTTCGTGCCAAGGACCAATTGGTTAAGAAAGCGATACTCTGGATCTTGTGCCGAGTGAGTATTGCTTGCTAATAGTTGGGAATGATGAAGTAATAGAGCTGTGTTCACCGAAAACTGGTCCTTGAGACGATTGGTACCAGAAGAAAGTTTAATAGAGTCCAATTTAGGAAAAGCGAGGAAGTTTGGTGACCATGCGTTGACAACTCCATCGTTGGAAATAGAAATTATACTAGTGCTCTCTTGGCTCGTCACATCTAATTGTAAAATAGAAACAATTGAAGTGGTATGATGAAGGTAGAGCGTATTGGGTCTTTCCACAATTGACGACAATGTAGTCGTTTGTAGAGTTGGGAATACCGCAATTTTGGAAGGCTCAACATTCGACAAATCCCAAATGACAACGCGACCGTTCTTCAAACCTCCGATAATTCGATAAGGGTTCGATTTCTCGAATTGAATTGTGGTTATCTCACTTGTACACTGAAGAAAAAATTCAGGGACAAACGGTTCCGCCGATGTGTTGAAGATAACAGCAAGCCCAACGGAGGAAACAATGGACAGATATTCCAGATCCTTCCTTTGTTTCGAGCGGTTTGCCTTATAAGCCACTAATATGAGCTCAGGGAACTTCAGACAAACGTCGATTGAAGATATTTGCCGGTTTAGAAATCCGGAAAGACCTGATACAGCGTTGAAAGGATCTTTCGCCTCTATTTTAGCTTCTCCAGATGATTTTGGTCCCATACGGAGATCAGAAAAGCGGAACCCAGGTACCAAACTAGACAATTTTGACTGTAGTGCTTCATTTATCATCTCTGAATCATTCTCTTTGTCCGGTGGGGAAACCACTGCATCAATTTCATCTAGTGATTCAGTTGTTTTCCCATCAGGCTCGGCAGATATGCTTTCCTCAAAATGGGTTTGGATGGCCTTGTCAAACCTTTGAGCTTGTCCATTAGATGCCAATTCCAATGACAGGTGGATCTCAACCGGTTCTGTCGAAATGCTCTTAGAATATTGTGGTAGATCGACTTGAACTGCAAAATCAGCCTTCGTAGAAACTTCAGGTATTATGACAGGCAGATGCAGCCTCGTGCTCAACAGATTGATTTCTTCCCTTCGTTTTCGAAGTTCCTCTAGTCTCTGCCTTTTCTTCTCTAGAATTTCTTTTCTGTCCATAGCTGTGTGTTCGAAGATGTCTACTCCAACGAATTGAAAACAAAAACTTTGGAACTGCAGATGGGCCGTGTATGGTTGACAGACACATTTCTATCCTTGTGAGCAGAGGGCTTAATTTGAGAAATATATCATCCAGTTCTTTGATTTAAACAACAGAAATCACGTAAAAACGATCCATCCAAATAAGTTTTCGGTGTTGTTTGGTGACTACGCTGAACAGCATAGGGTCCAGGGTTCCAACTTTGAGCTCATGTTGCGGCGCGCCTAATCCAATTTGGAAAAATACCACCATAGATACTTCAAAAACCGAGGACCAGATGGATATTGAGGATATTTTACATGAGTTTGAAGCTGGCGCTCGTTCATCAAGTACAAGGGAGTCTGAAACATTGCACAAGCAGTTGGTGACAACCATGCTCAATGAAAGAATGGCCCCTGACCTTTTGCCATACAAGTACGAGTTGATGAAGACGGTTTTGACCGAGCTCCTGAGTCAGCAACAATTTCTTCTAGATTCCTATGAATACGGAGACTCAAATGCCGAATCAGGCGTTTTAAATGCCGATTTCAAACTCCAGCTCATGATTATTGAAACAGATATTGAAAGACTAAGCTACTTGGTCAGACTCTACATTAGAACCAGATTGGCCAAGATTGACAGCTTTCTCATCTATTACATCAACGAAACCGAAGAACATAAGGACAGGGATAAATCCTTACTATCACCACAAGAACGTGACTACATGCACAAGCACTTCCAGATTTTGACCCAGCTCTACAACAACAGTTTCCTCAAAAAGTTCCCCACTTTCTTGACCTTGCTAGATGACAACGCAGGAGGCCAGCAAATGGTGGACACCCCCGACATGGAGCAACCGGTATTTATTCGTGTACTTAGCAAAGAGCCTATTGTACTCAGTTTGGGAAACGAAGGTGAACTCGAGCTCGTGAATAATGGTGTCTATGTGGTTCGGTACCGTCTTATTAAAGAGTTTTTGGAGCTAGGTGATATTGTGTTGATATGAGCAAATTAACAGCATTAATAAACCGCCTATCCGCATCCTGCTGGGCACTCAGTGTTACCTTCGTCAACAAACCATTCTTGCAAACACCCAAAATGTCCTCTGTGACCACAATCTAATCCAACAACCACACTCAACCCTCTGGATGGCTCATTACAGTAAATGCAGCACAGCTGCTGGCGAGAGCAACTGTCGCAATACCAATACCCGAAATTTTCACTCGCAGGGCCGAACTTCTCCTTAGAGAATTCGTTGACAAGTAGCTTCTCGCACCAACAGCAATAATATCTCATATCCACATCTTTACTAGCAAATACACTTAGCTTGTATTTGAAGCTTGAGGGTGCTTCTTTCACAACATTCACAGCATTTGTAAAAAGACACTTTCTCTGAAGTGTTTCAATGTAGAGACCCAAGCACTCTAAGCAGCCCTCATCAGAGAGCACTTTCTTAGCAAAGCTTGCTTTGAAGAGATCGTGAAAGAGGAGGATGAGTGTCGAGCACATGACTAAGTCTCCTTGATCATTAGCATATGTCACTGCCTTTTCAAGCATGTAAATCAGATTCCATGGCTTATCCAATGATTCTTTGCTTTCTTCGTAAGCAAAATCGTTTTTCTTTATTGCCTTGGTAAGCTCAGAGGACTTGGGCTCCGCACTGGTGACACTGAACTCATCAACCTTCTCTAAACTCGGAGAGGCGGGCTGCGCTTGCAGCATATTAAAGCCGGGTCGGGCTGCCCCAAGAGAAGATCTACCGGAAGTTAAAGAACTTCTATGAGACAGAAAAGATGGTCGGATTCTTGGTACTGAGTGGAACGAGTTACCAAGACTGGAATATCGATCCATCACGCCCAAGGGACCTGAAGATGAATACGACGCCACGTTCCCAGGAAATAAGTTTTCGTCATCAAGATCAGTTGACTTACCGGGAATGGGCCAAGCTTGGCGAGAAGGAGAGGAGTTCCGAATCGGGGACGATGTGGCTGTGTGTTTTAACAGAGAACCACCACTAACGAGTACATCAGGGGAAGTGCTGATAAACAGGCGGGTACCGTGATGTGGATTTATATCAATGGCTTTCAGTTTCTGGGAACCAACGGTTGCCAGGGAAGGTTTTTTGTTGAGGTGAGTTATGGATTCCAATGAGCTGCTAATAACCTCAGACTTGTCGCCTCCACTCACATTAGTTTCAATTTTAGATAAGGATTGACCTTGGTGGAGTTCTGCCCGAGTGGTGGGAATTGCTTTCCGATCAGCCACTCCAGGTGACGAAGAAATTTCGTTATCGATCCTCGACTCGTTCAATGGAAAGTAGGGTCTAGTTGACTCCTTGGATGAGCTCAAAATACTCATTTTGTTCATCGACGTGGCGCTGTCACTTCTGCGCGGCCCACCACCATAGTTCGTGGTCAGAGTAGAGTTTGAGTTGAATGACCCCACGAAATTTCCCAAGTACGACGATATAGATTTTGTATCAGAGTTTCCCGCCTCGAGATCTGCCTGGCCGGTTGTTTCTGGCAAGATTTCCTCCATGGGCAAGCCTATAGCTGCTGGGTCATCACGCTGGGACTCTTGTTCAAGTGCCACTGCAAGCATGCGCCATACCTCACAATCGCGGTACCGTTGGACGGTCGCAGCAACACGGGCGTTGATCTGGCATACCTCCAATAGCGTGAAGCCATCCGGAATAGAGATATGGTACTCATTGGCAAGGATGCTGAACACCGTATCGTCAGCGAGCGGGACCGGGATTGGCAAAGAAACGATGTAAGGTGACAGCGCCGCTGTAGGCTTTTTAGATGTGTGAGGATGGTTGGGTGCTAGAGAGATTGACTCCTGGGTGGTTTGTGACGAGTTGCGCTGGAGGCCCGGGCGTACCGGCGGGAGGGGCATGTAGTCGGACACGCTGGGGCGCTGGTGCAAAACCGGAGACTGAGATTTGATGGAGGTCACGGTGAACTGGGTACTCTGGCGCGCGATGGGCGGACGGTCCTTCGGTGGGGTGGGACCCTTCAGATGCAAGTCAACCGGGGTTGAGAGGGAGCCATAGGGGAAGTGGTCCGCGTGGGAGTCATCGGGTTTGGCCGGGTCATCGTAGAAGCTGTCGTTGGAGTCAAGGTCGGTGGCCATCAGGTCCGGAAGCGCATCGAAGTCTGCGGAGTCCTGGCTCACGAATGCAAGATTGGCATAGCCCGGGCTCCACACGGTGGACACCGGGGGCAATGACTGCAACGGGCGCGCAATGTTGGGCAACTCCGGGTCAGCCAAGTTGTAGGACACAAACAAGTTGGCCTTGGTGATGCACCACAACTTGCGGTGGCGCAGTGGGTTGCGGGCCCAAACGAAGTTTTGCATCGGTTTGCCGGACGAGGTGGTGATGATCTCCTTGGGGATGTACTTGCGGCGCAAATTGTACACCGATACGGTGGGGTCATCGTTCAAGTAGGAACAGGCAAAGTCGTAGCTGTAGAGTGACAGGTGGCGGTCGGCAGCGTCGTCCAAGTCGAACGAGTCCGGGTCCGCAGTGTCGTCGGTGGGCACCGGGCTCCACCGCACCTTCATAACCGGGCTGTAGGTGCTGACCACCAGTTCCGGCGCCACAGCGTGCAGCGCATGCTCGCCGTAGTTCCACGCGCATACCTTGCGGTCGCGGCCGCCGGTGAGCACGTACTCCGCTTCCGGGTGGATGTGGAGGGAGAGCGCGGGCCCGGAGTGGAACGTCCACTTGCGCTCGGGCAAACCGGTGCCGGCAGCGGAAGATGGGTAGCGGAGGTCAAACTTACACAACGATCCGGAGTCGTGCACCAGCAACACCGTCAACTTGCCCCGGACCTTGGCGTGGGGCAGGGTTTCGCACAGGCGCACCGGGTCGGAGTGGGATGCGGCGCTGAGCTTGGCCACCGGTTTCTGGGTGAACAGGCGCAAGTCCCACACCTTGACGGTGCCGTCCTGCGACCCCGACACAAGGAGCTGCTCTTGGTCAACAAAGTCCACCGTGTTGACCACACGCTTGTGGTCGTGGAGTCTGTAGGCTAACTTGGCCTTGCCGTTGGGCGCCACGGTGTAGAGGTGCACTGCGCCGGACACGAGGCCGCATGCCACCATGTCGCCATGGCACTTGACGGTGTTGACGTTAAAGAGCTTGTGCGGGGTGCGGCCGGTGGATTCCAGGAGATTGACGTCAGCCACCACTGCGGTCTGGGCCGCGTTGAGCGCCAACAACTTCAAGTAGTTTTTGCCGCCAATGACCACATGCAGCAGCGGCGCCATCTGCGCTGGGTCTGCGGGGGCGAGGGTAGGGAGCGGGTACTGGAGCTGGGAGAGACAGGTGACCTCGCGTTCACAGGCGTACTGGAGCCGTTGACCGGGGCGGGCGCGTTCGGGGCGCTGCGGGCGCGGCGGCTCGGCGCCCATGGAGCCGTAGATATTGAATGCGAAGCGCGCGAGGCTCAGCTGACTGGAGCCCAGGGAGCTGACCATGATTTACAGCGGTAGGCGATAGGCGAGATTGAGTGCGAATGGAGTGCGAATGGAGTGCGAATGGAGTGCGAATGGAGTGAAGGTGCGGCACGGTACAGTGCGACGGTCGGAGTGGATAGGGCCACCAGGCGGGTGCAACGATGGTAGGTAAAAAGTGGTCTTGGGCGGGAGGTTGGAGGCTGGGATTCTGGGCTTTGAGGGTTTGGGGTCGGTATGGAGGAATTGGGGATTCCAGGAGGAGGTTGGGATTCCAGGAGGAGTGTGGAGGTTACGGAGCTTGGGATTCTGGCTGAATGGCAGTGGATGAAGAGTGCAGAATGGGCCGGTGATGGGTGCGAAAAGTGCAACATGGAGGACAAATCGCTATATGGCCATGACTCTCGCGGATTTTGGGCACACTTTTGTGGAGACTGCTCAAAATCTCAAGCGCTATGTCTAGAGCTGTATAATGCTGGTGTATGCTGGGGAAAGAGGGAACAATGTAACATATAAAACGAGGACTCAATGGAAAGCAGTGGCAGGTTTTGAACACAGTAGACCGGCGGACGAGAGCGAGCATGGTTTTCTAGAAGATAAGGAGAAGAGGAACAGCCGGACAAGAATTGCGGGCGGAGGAAAACCGACCGTGGAAATGTATCAGATGAGACCCACCGTTATGAGGGTAGCAAACATAGACAAGGGAGAAAAGGGAAGTGGACACAAATCAGTTATCGAACGAGCAGATATCGAACGAGCAGGTATAGAAAGAGCAGGTATAGAAAGAGCGAGTATGGGTCGAGCGAGTATCGGTAGTTCAAGCATAGGTAGTTCAAGCATAGGCAGATCAAGCATAAGCAGAGCAGGTATAGGCGGAACATGTACATGTGGAGCAGACGTAAGTAGAGTGACTATTGATCATGCAAGTATCGATCGAATAGACAGTAGACCATCTACAAGATGTAGGTGTACACACAGAATGGACATTGTAGCCAGTTGGAGTGCTTTCTCTGCAATGGCATCCAACCTAACGGCCAGAAACCTCCACAGGCATTCACCACAGACAACCACGTCCAAACCCTAACCACGACACTACCCACCATAAATCAAGCCGTACCTTCTCATCCGCTACACACAAACATCGCGCACCACACCGGCCAGTCGCACCATACCACATGGCTCTTCTCCCGTGGCTCACGTACTTGGCCAAAATGTTTGCGGCTATCGGGGTGTCGCTCGGCGGAATAGCCCTCGCCGGACTCTACACGTTCCAAGACTCGTTGATATACCCTGCGCTGTTGAACGATGGTCACGGCCACTGTGCCACCCCGGCGGAACACGGCATGGAGTACGAGGATGTCAGCCTCACCACCGCTGACGGCGAGACATTGCAGTGCTACGCCCTCAAACACGACCCCACTGCGCCGTCGTACACCAACAAGACCGTGGTGATCCTCCTGCCCAACGCCGGCAACATTGGCCACGCGCTTCCCATCGTGGCACTCTTCTACAACTCGTTCGGCCACAATGTGTTTATCTACTCGTACCGCGGGTACGGGCGCTCCACCGGGCGGCCGCTGGAAGCAGGGTTGAAGACAGATGCGCGCCGGGTCATGGACTATCTTACGATGGAGGACAAGCAGTTTCTGCGCAGCGCGGTGGTGTTGTACGGGCGGCTGTTGGGGGGAGCGGTGGCAGTGTACATTGCCGCCACCATGCCGGGTGTCGTGAAGGCGCTCGTGTTGGAAAACACGTTTTTGCTGATTCCCAAGACGGTGCCGCACTTGTTTCCGTGGCTCCGGTACTTCACCCATCTCGTGCACCAGAAGTGGGACTCGGAGCAGTTGGTGCCCCAGATTGCGGCGGACATGCCGGTGCTCCTCATGAGTGCTCGCCAGGATGAGATTGTGCCGCCGGCGCACATGGACCGGATCCACGCGCTCTTGCGGCTGACGGACAAGACGATGTACCGGTACGAGCAGCTGAACCACAACGACACGGTGCTGCAGCCGATGTACTGGGAGCGGGTGCACAAGTTCATCCGCGACAAGGTGGACCCACAGGGACTCTGAGAGGACAGGGATGAGCATGGAAAAGATATTCAATATGGAAATGCGACGTCAGTGCTGCTGGATAGTAGACCCATTCCCGGAATATTACTGAAGTTATAGCCAGACTCATTAGTACGGTGGACTTATTGTCACACTTCTCGTAACTACCGTTTAGTAGAGCAGACTTATCAGTGGGATTGATCCAATAGTGCACTCATTAGAATAGAACACGTATCGGTAGAGAAAGCATATTAGTATAGAAGACATCAGTGTCGCCGATTGATGGGTACCCCATCAGAATAGTGGGCCATGACTTCAGCGTACCATAGAGGAGTCGATACATTCGAACGCCCCAAACCATACCATTTCACTCGTTCCTCACACAAATCTCCCCTTCTATCACGCCCCACGCTCCACATCAGCATGGTCATCCCTTCCCTTCATCCTTCCTACCGGTCTCATGAACGTTATATGTTTAGATATACAATACTACTCCTCGTGTGTGCCTATACGGTGATTTGAGCGTTACCCTTGGCGTTGAAGGTGTCGTGAGACATGAACTCCACCTTTTGGTCGTCGGCCAACTTCAACACCTTCTTGAATCTCTCACCAATGGTAACCAACTTGGACTCATCGCAGTCCTTGGTCCAGATGGCCACTCTGATGTTGACTCTTCTGATGTTTAACACAATACCGTTCACTTCGTTCTCGTCGTCCTCGATGGTCTCACCAATCACGGCCAACAATCCTCTCAACCACAAGTCGTTGATCACCAGGGTGATCTCTCTCTTGTTGCTGAAAGAGTATTGCCATCTGCCGCCCTTGGCGTTCTTCTCGTCCTCCCACTCCGGTTTGATTCCTTCTTTGAACAAGTGGTAGTCCGACTTCATGGGTAATTGGTTGGCCACAGGAATAGAGTTGTAGATGCCCCAGAACTCCTCCACAGACGCAAATGTGATGACTGGCTTCAACAAATCCAGCCAAGTCTCAGACTTGTTGGTTTGTGGCTTGGTGTACCACAAAGTCCACTTGTTGTTCAATGGGTGCTTGGCGGTAAACTCCTCCTTGCTGCTCAAGACGGTCTTCACGTCCAAGGACAATTCTTCGGTCTTTTGGGTCAACTCTTCCGACATCTGTAAGGGCGAATGTTAGTAAAGGTCATCAATAGGATCCTGCCACATCGGGCCGCGGCCCGGAGGCGCGTGTTGGGGGTACATACTGTAGCTACTAAGTGATGTATGGTGTAGGATTTTTTATGGTCACAAAAGACGATGTTGGAAAAAAGTTCTCGTGCGCGTAATTTTCTGCACGCCGCACTCCACGAACACCACACCACGCGCGTAAATACTGGCACCGGGCCATCTGGCTCCACCACCGAGTCGGGACAATCTCCAATTACGATGGCCCTAGCGGACCGGGTAAAGCGTTTGAACAAAGCCGTGAATTCCAAACGAGCCGCAGTATATACTTATAAAATAATAATAACAATAAAAAAAAAGTCCGCGCCAGAGAATGGGCGCCGTCACTTCCGACACCCCACACCATGCTCCACGCAAGTCCGCCTACGCCGTCCCGCGTCGTGTGTACGGAACGAGAACTAGACCAATGACCACAACATCAACATCGCCCCAAACGCGCCCGAGTACGCCACGTGGTTCGCGCCGGCCGTAACCGTAGTGTGGCTGTAGGTGCGGATATCCCCGGTGTCACCGGAAAGCGATCCCATACCAATGGAGCCGGCGGCCACGCTCAGGGTTGCATCGGTGAAAGTGGTCATGAACGATTGAATGTAGGTGGTTTGCACTGTGGCCAACGCGCCGTTGGTGGTGATGGTGACCCAAATGGTGGTGTAGGAAGCTGACGACAGGGTCTTCGTCAGCGAAGATGAGGAGGTGGTTGAATCAGCTCGTCTCTCAGCATCGAGAGCGAACACCGCAGATAGAAACGACAAGACCCAGAGGGCGGCACTAAAGAGCTTCATGGCAATACCAGACAAACTTTTTGTATACAAACGCCGGGGACATACGCGGGGCGGGAGGTCACGTGGGACAGGGGCAGAACGAACACGGCGGAAACGGCGCCGGGAGAGAGGTGGGAGGAATACCGCTGAACAGAACAGGACTACGAAGAAGAAGGGATGTACCGAAGAAACAGACAGAAAACTCTGGTTTGAACGTAGGTTTTTTTACATGGCTGTCGTGGTCGGCTGTGCGCGCTTCAAGAAGTGCGCGCTTCAAGAAGTCCAGGCGGAGTTGGGAGCAAGCTGGGGAGAGAAGAAATATGAGGACGCCAATAGCTCGGGAAAGAGCAGTATCTTGATTGGCTCACCACGGCGAAGTAGAGTAGAACAACTGATCCGGACATAATGTAGAGAATCCGGACTAAGTCGACTCTGCTCCCATGCAGAGAAGGAACCCGCACGCGGCCAATACAGCTGATTGACCGGCCACGGTGCCGACATCCCCAATTACCACACCCGAAAGGCAAACGACCAAGAAGAATATACAGCACCAGACGCTCCAGGGATCGACCCCGGACGGTTTTCCGCCGTTGCTTATAAACCTTTTCTCCAGTGGCCACCTCAGTAATCGCCTGTCCTGAATCGAACAGCCGCAGTGCCTAAAGAAGCATTGGCCAGATCCACCACACCAACACGGATCTCCACCAAATCAAGTGCTCTTCCTCATCAACCCCACCAGAATTCCGAGCCCATGCCAAATCCCCACTATATCAAATCAGGCAGAGCTCCGGCGCAAGTGGCGTGGGCAGGAGTGCATGGCGCCGCAGGAGATAAGAACAGGCACTGCAACCGCACACGCCGCAGCCCCACCACCCCACAGAGTAGCAAGACCATCGAAAGAAGACAACCTTCACCCGCAGCTTACGACTGACCCACGGAAGCTCGAGCCAACGTCCGAAAACCGCAAAAATAAAACATGAAAAATAAATAAAACCAACGAATCCATCCCCCAATCGTAGCCCGCCCCACGGTACACCACCGTGCGCATCAACATATCGCGCTTATCTCCCCACCACCATGAGTGTTCCCCAAGACATTGGCCACCGCCGCATGTCCATCGCCAAACTCACGGTGTCGCCTTCTCCGCGCCAGCCGTCTCTGTTTGTGTCCAACGCCCGGTTTTTCAACCGCGATACCTCTCCCCCGGACGACGCTGCTGTGCCCGCCAGCTCGCCCGACCTGGATCCGGGCAACCTCGCTGCCGGCTTGAAGGATCCGCGGCTCCTCGAACTGGTGTCCAAGCATCTCCGTGCGGACGACTACTCGTTGGCCAGCGAGGGTGCCGATATCACGCGCGACTTGTACTACTTGAGTTCCGACGCCCGCCCGCAACCCAAACGGTCCCGCAGCTGGTCACTGGCGGACATGGAGGGTACTCTGCGACGCGGGTCATCGGCCAGTCTGGTCAATGTGCCCGGTGGGTTCCGGCGCCAGTTTGTGTTGGCACGTGCGTCTAAGCGACCGCCCAACTTGCTCACCAAGAACTTTGTTGAGTTCTTGAGCATCTACGGCCACTTTGCGGGTGAAGCATTGGAGGACAACGAGGATGTGGCGTGCCACTTTCTGGCCGTGAATCCGTTCCACAAGGACGACGAGTCGGCGCCGCTCCTTGAGGGCTCCAAGTTTGTCAACCCGGCCGGTACGGCCACCGATACCAAGGCGTACTTCTTGTTGTTGAAGGCGTTTGTGGGCACGGGGGTGTTGTTCTTGCCGCGGGCATTCGCCAGCGGTGGGCTTGTGTTTTCCTCCTTGACATTGCTTGCCTTCGGCTTGCTCTCGTTTTGGTGCTACTTGATTCTCATCTATGCCAAGAACGCGGCCAACGCCACGGGCTTTGCCGAGATTGGGTTGAAGTACTACGGCCGGTGGTTGCAGCAGCTCATCTTGTTTTCTATTGTGTTGTCACAGATTGGCTTTGTGGCCGCGTACATTGTGTTCACCGCAGAAAACCTCCGTGCGTTCGTGGCCAACGTATTCCACTTTAACCCGGCCGATATTGACATCTTCTGGCCCATTTTGCTCCAGGCGGTGGTGTTGGCGCCGCTCACATTGATCCGTGACATCACCAAGTTGTCGCTCCTGGCACTCATGGCCAACGCTTTTATCTTGCTTGGCTTGGCCACCATCTTGTACTACATCGTGTTTGAGCTTGCTGCAAACCATTTCGTTCCGGGCAACAACGTGTACTACTATTTCAACCAGTCCGAGTTCTCCTTGTTTATCGGTGTGGCTATCTTCACCTTCGAGGGAATCGGCCTCATCATTCCAATCCACGACTCCATGATCTACCCCCGCCACTTCCCCAAGGTGTTGTTCCGCGTGATCGCAACCATCTCGATGCTCTTTGTGTTTATTGGCGCATTGGGCTACGTCACTTTTGGCGACGCGATCAACACAGTGATCTTGTTGAACCTCCCGCAAGACTCACCTCTCGTGATCATGATCCAGTTGCTCTATGCATTGGCAATCCTCCTCTCCACTCCGATCCAGATCTTCCCAGCGGTGCGGTTGATCGAGCTGAAGGTCTTTCCTCCATCAATATCGGGAAGAAACTCGTTGGTAGTCAAGTGGCAGAAGAACTTGATCCGGTTTGTTTTCGTGGCCCTCACTGCCACCATTGCTTTGTTTGGCGGCGAGAACCTAGATCAACTTGTGTCGTTTATCGGGTGCTTTGCCTGCATCCCGCTCGTCTACATGTATCCACCGATGCTCTACTTGAAGAGCTGTTGCGACTACAGGAGTGATCCCAAATCGCGGTCAAAGTTCTGGTTAGCCATGTTGAGCTACACCATCATCGCGCTTGGCGGCGTGGCATTGATCTACACCACCTACGACATTCTTGCACCCTAAACAATAGTATTAGAGAAAAATCACCGCCTGGTCTTCCACCCGTCATAACCACAGTCAATAATATATTTATTCGTCACTCAAAGTGTCCACCACCCACTTTCTTGCCTCGTGAACCAGAACCTGCAAGTCAGATTTGGCTTGCGACGAGTATTTCTGTAAGTCTTTGGTTAAGGAGCAAGCAGTCGCTGCAATCTCGTTCTGTTGCTTCACTGCCTCGGGGAACACTTCCGCTTCCCAGTCCAAAAACCCCTTCTTCAAGTTTCCGTACGTCTGCGGCATGTTGTGTTTCACCGTGAAAAACCCAACAGTGCCAGTGGCCACCAACCGTACTGGCAATGATCTTTTGCTCACGAAAACCGAAACCGCCAAAACTGGGAGTAAAACGTCTATAATTCGTGGCACCACTGGTTCCGCAACCACACCATTGACCTTTGCCTTGAGCGAATTAATTTCATTGCACAAGGCAGTTTTTTGGGTGCCAAACTCAGCACTAATGATAGAAAGTTTGTCATGTGCCAATAATCTGAACGAGTTCAAGTGTTTTTCCAAGTATGGGGTGGATCTAACGCCCATTCCGTCGACCAAGGCGATGTTCCCATGGACGGATTCCTTCTCCTTCAATTCTTTGGAAATCTCGGTATTGTAACCCGGAGTAGTTGTTATTAGCTCTTCATCTTCATAAAATAATCTCTTTCCTGCCATTCTGAGTTGTTGGTGTGAATATATCTGAAGTGGGTAAGGTGTTGATGCCTGGACAGTCGCACTGTGATTTTCATTGGCCTGTTCTATGTAGAACCGGCGGCATATCCACCAAGAATACCAGCAAAAAAAATAAAAAGGAGGATACTGGGTAAAAAAGCGATTTTGGGTGATGGGCTCTAAAAAAAATCCAGAAGATTCCATCCTCGAGAATGAAATGATTTAAGGAATGAAGTACGAGCCAGCCCCACCTTTAATCCGCCATTTCGCATACGCACAGTAATGGCCGGGAAGAAATACCGTCTGCACGAACATGTGTCTATCAATCTACTTGGCCCATCTACACCCGCCGTAAATACACGTCATTCCATTGTTTGATCGAGAAGCATTGGCACGATCTATAAATAAGTATGTAATAATCGCACATCGTCCGCTCTTATGATTTCCTAAAGAGTCCTCTCTTCTTTTTCTTGCCCAGGTTTTCGGGCGCAATTCCGCCCAACGGCTTCGGAGCAATTTCCGTCTGAGGCACCTCAAGCGTGATTGGAGCAGTTTCACCGGCTCCAGATTGCATGGATTCGTCGGTGTGGCTCGAGTTGGAGTTCAACGAGTTCGACTGCATCGCACCAGGTGCCGGCAACCGAAGATGGTCGCCGGTGGGAGACGCCACTTGGCTGTTGCCGCTTGTTTTCCTCTGCTGATTGAGCGTGGGAGAGGCAGACGTAAACTGGCCCGACATCGTCGGCCGGTGCGTGGCTTTGGATGCGGCGGGCATTGGCATGCCACCTCTTCCGCCGTAGTCAATATTCAAGTCCTGGTTGGGGAACGCCGAGCGGCGGTTGTGCTTTTTGGGGAAGCCGGAGTATTGGCCCATCGCTGGATCCTGCTGGTATTGCTGCTGGTATTGCTGCTGGTATGGCTGCTGGTATTGCTGTTGTTGTTGTTGCTGCTGCGGTTGCGGTTGGAAGGGTTGTTGCTGTTGCTGGAACGGTTGCTGTTGCGGCGCGAACTGTTGTTGATGCAGCGGGTTAGCAGAGTAGTTCATTACCGGGAAGGATCCCGTACGTTGCCGCAGCGCCGGCGCAGACTGTGGCACACCAGTTGAGGTGGGGAAGCGTTGGTTTCTCAACGCTTGAGGCAACGCATTCTGCGGCATGCCGTTGGTAGGCAAGCCGTGGGGTGGCCGCTGGTCGTAGGATGCATCAAAGTAGCCTTGAGATGCGGCGGTAAGAGAGTGCGATGGGCGGTAGCTGGAGCCGTTGGCAGGGCCGTTGTAGCCCGCAGAGTAGCCATTTCCGTTTCCGGGGGGAAATGCCTCCTGCTGCAGTGGTTGTTGCATCTGCGGTTGCATCTGCGGCGGAATCTGCAGAAGTTTTCCCGCCTTCTGGTTGAGCTCACGCTCGCGCTCGGCCAATGCCTGCTCGCGGCGCTGGAGCTCCAACTCCTTTTCCACTGCGGCCTTGGACGGAATCACTTCACCGTTTAACGCGGCGCCATAGACAGCGACGTCGGCAAAATCGGAGAAATCCGGCGTTTGCGGCACTGAGTTGGCGCCAGGCCCTGTGCGTTCACTGGGCGGCGTACGCTGTGGCGTCATTTCCGCCAGTTCCACCACGCGCAGCGATTCCTCCACTGGCACCAGTGGGGCTACCGGTGCCAGTGAGACTACCAGCACCAGGTGGGTAGCCACCGCCTGCAGAAGGGAATCGAGCTCTTGCTGTTTTCTCTGCACCTGGTCGTTCAAATCGGCCAAGAGGTGCTGTTGTTGCGCCTGAGCATCCGCGTACTCCTTGACCTGGTACTCGTAGCGACGGGTGTGTTCTTCCAGCTCAGTAACAAGGGCTGCGAGCGCGTGTTTCTTGTGGGCTATCGATGTCTGGAGGTGCTCGAGCTGGGCGCGGCCGTCCCTGATGCCTGACTCGCACTTGTCGTGCTCCACGCGGAGGTGGGCCACTTTCCCTGCGAGCAGGTCCACGTCCTTGGCATCGGAGCCCGGGGAGGTACGGGCAAAGAAGAGCGAGGATTCGCCGGCGTTGATCTTCAAGTACTGACACATGACCGAGTACAAGTTCTCCAAGTATGGGGTGCGCACGCCGTGGTCGTCGCCAAGCAAGATGGGCTGCAACAATAACAAGTCAATGTCCACGTCCTGGCAATGGTAGAACTTGTAGAGCAACAGGTTTGCGTTGAGGAACGGCACCGTCGCAGGCGCAGCGGACTCCGGATACACCGCCAGCCAGTTCAGCACCAAGTTGGCCTCGTTCT
This sequence comes from Clavispora asparagi, assembly GCA_030573135.1. NCBI lineage: Eukaryota > Fungi > Ascomycota > Pichiomycetes > Serinales > Metschnikowiaceae > Clavispora > Clavispora asparagi. The sequence goes on from JAJMCU010000005.1 coordinate 21,722, forward strand.
CAAACCCTTTGACGAGCTTGCAGTCCATCTTCTTGATGATTTTGAACACCTCGTTGACCAAGCCCGACACCAACGGCTTGGCCAAGATCTGCGCGTGCAACCGCGCCGGCACCGGCTCCTCAAAGAGAATGGACAACGGGTTCAACACGATGCGGGGTAACGCGAGCTTCCACTGGTATGTCATGAACTCGCGGGTGGACGTGGACTTGAGCAAGCTGATGTGGCCGTTGGAGTCCTCCTGCACCACCTGCAACAACTTGTAGAACCGGGCAAACAGGCCGGCAAACGGCTCGGCAGTGGCGGCAGCGGCGGAACACGTGCCCAAGTACACCCGGTGGCCGGCGCTCACCACCAGGTGGTGGAACGTGTTGGAATTGGGGATGCGCTTGACGTTGGATTCGTTCATGATGGAGCATACCGGCAAGTCCTTGAACTTGGGGAAGCTCATCAGCACAAACGGCTCGAGGTTGACGCAGCCGGTGGACTCGACAATGATAAGGGTTTGCGGGGAGACGTGCGGCACCAACAGCACGCAAGCGTCCTGGAAGCTCTGGAGCGTGGTGACACTGAGAATGACAAAGTCGAATTTGGCCCCGTTGTCGAGGTGGGCCATGGTCGGCACCACCTTGGCCGGCACCAAGTCGGATCCCGGGAGCTGCAGCGAGTCCCAGGTGATGGGAAGGGCAGGGTCAAGCGAGTCGTTGACCATGGTCACGGCGCATGACCGTGTGTTGTGAAGCCGCCAAGCGTAGAACGCCAAGTTGGGGTTCCGGCCCACTGGGGGTGTTAGTACGGATTGGGCACATCAGGCGGGCGGAGATACATACATGTCAACAACTGCAGTGACATCGGAGGCGAGGGAGATGAGGGGGTCTGGGTACGCGGGACGGGACGGAGTACAGAGAGGCACGGAAGACAGTTGCGGCGAAGGGCGTCCAAAGGCGGCTTTTCTTAGTGGTGGGTGTTGTGACGTAGAATGGCGTTGATCTTGTGTCCGGCACCGCAGGCGGAGCGGTGGGGCCGGGCTAATACGCACTCCGCAGCATCGGGGAATTGCCCTATACACCTACCACGCGGTGTGGTGACGGCGGCAAAATCGTGCGGTGGTGAGCATGGGGCAGAGGATAGGGGAGAGTATTGGCTTGGTGTGGGAAGCAGTGGCTACGACGAATTGTGTGGGCGGTGGCCGTCACTGGCTTGTTTGCCTGACCCTTTTGGTGTGTGGCCTCGCGACCTGATTTGGACGGTGATTCCTCGCGATACTGACACCGTCGCGACGTCAGTTGGGGCGCGCCGCGAGGCTCGTACCGCGCCGACGGGGTTGGAAAAAAAAAATGACGAAAACGGCACCCACGCGGCGCCGCCGTCCTGCTCCTGCGGTACGGGGAAGGGGGCTCGTCCCCCGGGAGGCAGGGACAGAACGGCCCATTTCTTCGTGAAACCGGCGCAGCAAAACCCCGCGGACTGCACACACCCGGGCAGGGCGGGCGCTGGGGCGCGGGCACAGAGGCTTTTTTTTCTCCCTCCACCTTTTTCTTTCAGCACGAGCCATTCCGGAAACGTCGTTGGGTCCTGTTGGTGGGCCTGACTCGATGTCCCCGGCCGGCGTGCCAAGGCGCCTTTCGTGCGCCCTGGTTCCGCCGGTGTGTGGCTTGTAGATTAATTTCTGAGGGTGTATCTCCGGTTGATGAGCCAAGCTTTGACTCTTTCGGTCATAATCCCTTGAACATGTGTAGATGAACGGTGCTGCGTACTCTTTTGGCGTTGTTTCGGGTGGCGTGCCCCGTTGGGTGAGGTTGGCGGTGTTTGCTATTTTCTTCCCTTTTCTGCTTCCTGTGCTTCGTGTGCTCCCCATGCTCTGCTCCCACTATTTGGTTCTGCACCTCTCCTTTGTACACTCTACACCATGAGAGGAAGACTTATTCTCATCGAGGGCTTGGACCGTTCGGGCAAATCTACCCAGGCAGAAATCCTTGCCCATGAACTAAATGCCCGCCTCCTCAAGTTTCCTGACCGCCTGACCCCCGTGGGCCAGCTTCTCAACCAGTACCTTGTCAATGCCGACTTTGACCTTTCTGACCAAACCGCACACCTTCTCTTCAGTGCCAACCGCTGGGAGGTGGCCCGAGACATGGAGGCTGTGCTCAATGCGGGCCAGAGTGTGGTGTTGGACCGCTACATTTACTCGGGCATCGCGTACTCGCTTGCCAAGGCGTCGTTGGATGACTACGACTGGCTCTATGCTCCGGACCGCGGCTTGCCCAAACCGGACTTGACCCTCTTCTTGACCATCGGCTTGGACGAATTGAGCAACCGCAAGGGCTGGGGGGAAGAGCGCTACGAGAAACAAGCGTTTCAAGCCAAAGTGAAGGAGTGCTTCATGCGCATTCTTGACCCTAACGCGGATCCCTCCATTACAGTGGTGGACGTGGGGAGCCTTCTGATTGAGGCCGTTGGAGAGAAACTTATGGCGATCATACAAGAGAGACACTTGCATCAACCAACGTCCGACCCCCTTCTCCGATTTACATAGTGTGAAATGTTGCAGGTGATGATGTTCAATATACCTGGTTACCGACGACACAGCAGTGGCGGCACTGATGGCACTGTAGCAACACTGTAGCTATAGGGTAACCACCTACAGATACCGCAACAATCCACAATGTCTGCACTGACTACCTACACCCGGAGTTCCCGTATGACATATATTAAGGCTACGCTGACAACCCGTCGAGGTAGGTCAACCGGTTGATCACCTTTAGTTTCAGAATTTCCTGGAGCTCGCCCCCTAGGTAGATTTCGTCCACAACCTGGTACAATTTGTAGAAGTTGAACACCAAGTCAAGCTCGCACACATTATCAAAGTACGTGTCTAGAATCTCCACGAAAAACTGCACCGACTCCAAGTAACTGAGCTCATTGTCTCCGTAATCAATCAGCATCACAAAGTACAACCCCGCATACCGTCGGTATACCAATTTCTTGCTCCGGAACTCCACAAAGTTCGACTGGTATTTCAGATCTCGCAGCGACACGAGCCGGTGGATCTCCTCCACCATGGCTTTTTTGTCGGAATCCATCAACGTGCTATCAAACCATTTGGCAAGCCGGATCTTGCCTTGCCGATTGAGTATTAGAAAATATTGTATTGACATGGGCGACAATGGAATGAACGTAGGTGGTGGGTGTTGGGTTGGCCGGAGTGCATGGAACGAGGGATATTGCCATAAAGCAATACTATGGGAAGCAGAATGGGAACGCAAAATCCGGATATCCGGCTCCAAAATGGTTTTACGGGGAGAAAATGCCAGAGCAGACAATTTCTTTCTTTCGAAAGGCGAGGGGCGGCACGTTCGTTTTATTCGGATTTATTCCACTCTCATTGCTAGTGAATGCCGCGTCTCCATATGTCAATCCTACACTCAGGCACTGCTACACCTACCTACTGCTGCGTTTACACTTACCCATACTATGGAGGAACCAGAAACACACCAACAATTCGAAATCAAGGAAGGAATTGCGTTTCTAATTGACCTTTCCGACTCAATTTTCGTTCCGGTGGCAGAGCTCGACCACAAATCCCAGCTCTTGGAGATTCTCCAATGTATCAATGATCTCATGTCGGACATGGTGATCACGTTCCCCAGCAATGGCGTAGGGATATATCTTTACAACGCAAAGGACACGGGCCGCAAATACGCCAAGAACTCTGGCATTACCAAGATCTTCTCCTTGAACGACTTGAACAGTTCCAACATAAAGTTGATCACCAATGTTGTCCGCGATGAACTTGACGGGTTCAAGCCCCTTCGGAATAGATATCCCCATGCCGAGTCTCGGCAAGACAATCTTCACACAGTGCTTGAGACCATTCTCCGGGAGTTCCAGGCCAAGCCACAATACAACCGAAAGCGCCTCTTTTGGCTCACCAGCGCCGACAAGCCATATGTCAACCCGCAGTTGAAAGATGGCCTTCGAACCCTCATGGATGACTTTGATACCAACAAAATATTTGTCACCCCCGTATTTTTGGAGTCCCACGGCACGTCGCGCAGTGGCCCAATGGATCTACTGTTGTACGAGAATATCTTTCTCAATACTAATTTCATGCCGAAACAGCGCCACGACGACCCGTTTAGCGCCAACATGGATGCGCCCGTACCGAAAACAACGGTATCATCGCAAATCCGCAAGACAATCTTCCGCCTCAAAGAGGTTCGCCGTACCCAATTTTCGTGTGATCTTGTGTTGAGTGATGGTCCAGGAATTGGCGGCGAGCTTGGGTGTTCGGTCAAAGGCTACACCCTATTCAACCATGAGGTCATAAGGCCCTTCCGTCAAGTCAATACTGAAGGTGAAGGATTGAAGCTCGTGCATCACGAGACCCACTACTTGCGTCGTGATACCAAAGAGGAGTTGGATACGGATGAAGGTAAACCGCCCCTGTTTATGAAGGGGATTACAGTGAAATTAGGAGAGGATGGCGAAGAAGATGCCAATGAGAAAACCATAATCCTTTCCCAAGATACTCTTAATTACATGCGAGAGTACACGTTCGATCATACTCCCGGCGAGGAGGTCGACAACGCCCCACAGAAAGAGGACGACGAGGACAGAAAGCCTGTCTTGTTCTCGAAACCACCGTACTTGAAGCTTTTATGCTTCCGCAGCCTTGAAATGTTTCAACCTTTGTTCAATATCAAGGCGCCAGTTTTTGTCACGGCTGATTCCAGTGATGGAATGAGCTCGGGAAGCAAAGATGGTGGATACACCAACTCATTTCACACATTCCGGCAGTTATATCGCCTGTGTATCCGACTCGGGCGCTATGCGGTGCTATTTGGCTGTGTGAAGAAAAATGCGGCGCCCCGGCTCTATGCATTGTATCCCACCAACACATTGAACAGCTCGTCGCAAATGGAGGACAAAAAATTACCGGACGGATTTATTCTTATTGCCATGCCATGGCTCGGGGAGATCCGCAGTTTACCCGACTACTTATTGACGGAGCACCACCGGTACTTTCTCCCTGATGATAAACAGGTCGTGCCGCAGGAATTGGCGTCGGTGTACCTGAAGTTGATCGACTTGTGCCAGGTGGATGGTCACTACGATCCCAGCCAGCACCCTAATCCCGTGCTCAATTTTTTCTACAAGACTATTAAACAGGAAGTGTTACAGATTGATATCAAGGACGAGGATGCCTCGATCGTACACAACGACTGGACCGCACAGCGGCTCATTGACCTTCGGCAGCAATTGCAAGGAAGCGTCGATAGTCGGGAGCTTTTCCGGTTTATCAACGTATACTTGAACAAAATAGGCAATGCGGAGGTGACGAAGCGCATGAACGAAGATAATCGGGAGGGGGCATTTAAAAAGGCGAAAGTGGCGCCTCTCACGGAGGCTGCAATTGTGGCGGTGTGGCAGACGGATTCCTGGAACAAGGTGACGGTGGCCCAGTTGAAGCAATTTATGGGAAGGTATTCGGAGATTGCGGGTGCGACCCGCAAGGCGGAAATGGTTGAAAATATTATTGCGTTTCTCGAGGCGAGGCAGACGGCTGCACCGTAATACTTATTAGGTCAAAGAATATTTGACGGTATTCAAACGAAGTGAATATAATGAAACCGAATTGAACGCTTTTGGATGGATTAAACCCAATTGAATGCATCCATTTAACAACGTGAAGAAATTGTTAATATGGGTCTATTTTTATCCCCCACTAATCACTGCGAGAGATTGCGCACCGCCAATATTCACGCCGCACCAACCACTGACGCTTCAGGGAACAATTGGGATGAAAATCTCTGGGGCTTATTTGACGGTGCGCCAAAGATACGAGTCGCCATTTTGACTACACCTCCCGATACCTCCGTCGCCTGCAGCAATCGGTGCAGCTAAGCGAACCTAGACTTAGCGGCAACGCAAGAAAAAAAAAAGGCAAAAGCAAAAGATCTCTACCGCTTCCTCGCCCCAGCAACACGAACCTATTGCTGTGTGGGCAACAGCACCTCACAATGAAATGCTGTGTTCCATGTCGCGCAACCATAAGGAACGCGCATGGACCCCGCAGTTTCATCGAAGCATAATATGCCGGGCGAGGAATTCAGGACCCACCACACGAAAGCCGGAGCCCCAAGGGATTGGACAGGAACACATCGGCGTCAACAAACGAAGACAGGGAACGCTGGGCGGAAACCCCCCGCAGTTGAGTCGTTCGCAACACCTGGTTTCCCCGGAGTCAGCGATGGCGTTATCAGCCCCAGCGTTTGATGACGTCGGCTCCTGCAGGTATCTCCGAGATCACTCGCCTCGATGGTCTATATAGTGCTACTGCCCTGGCTGAGTGACCCACCAGCAAAAATAGCAAAACCCAACTCTGTTCATTCTACCCAGTTGACCACACCGTTCATATAGCCTTCTGTATCACCAATAACCCAGCTGTCCCCCAACCACTCCCCCACCCTACTCTCCCATTTCCCTTCCCATCACTCCACCGGTGACAATTTTTTATGGAACCTCCCCCATACGATGAGAAGCCGGAATACTCGGCATCGCTCGAGTTCTACGGCGTGGCGTTGGCCAAGGTCGAACTCGACACCCCGTGGAACAACCACTCGGACCTGCTCCGCCCCGTGGTGGTGGAGCTCAACTCCAACCAGCTCAAGTTGTACCACCTAGACGCACCGAAAACGGTGACATCGGCGTTGCGGGCGCTTTTCGCGCACCAAAACTACGCCGATAAGGAGGTGCGCGCGCCCGCGGCGGAAAACCGCGACTACATGTTTGACGGCGACGCATACGGCGACGACTGCTATGACGACCACGATGGGGTGTTGGGCAAACTCAGAAAACACTACCTGACGTCGAAAATGCGCAAGCGGCTCCGGGGGCCAATGCCGTTGGCGTTGTTGCACAACCGGCTTTTGCTCGAGCCCACCACGGATGGGGCAGAGTACGCCCGGTTCGCGGTGCAGTACCGCGGGGCGCTCGTGCGCAGCTACACGTTGCTGAACCTCATGGTGGGCGAGGCGCCTTCGGTCAACCTGCGCAACTACAAGGAAGACGGCGCGGGCCACACGTCCGAGTTTGCGTTGCTCAACTACCGCAATGTGTTGCGGCTTCGGGTGGAGTTTTCTCAGCTCCTCCTCCATTTCTGGTCTTTCTACGGAATGGTGCACTGGTACCGCCGCCTCTGCATCGGGCGCGACTTGGCGCTGCTGCTCGACACCCGCCGGGTCGCCCCGCTCAAATCGATTCCGCGCGCCTACTCCGCGCGCAACAATATGTTCTTCACCGCCCACCACGACGTTGTGCGCAAGCCGCGCGCGTCGCTCGAGTCGGATATGTGCGATGCAGCGTCTGAGGGGTCGGATGGGCTGAGCTCTTCGGGTGTGTCGTCGGGCGTTTCGATGGCGTCGTCGGTGTACTCGGAAGAGGCGGCAGAGTCGGTGCTGCTGCACGTGACGGTGTATGGCCACCGCATCGTGTGCTACGAGGACCGCTACCTGCCGCTCGAGAAACAGTACATCTCCAACTGCATCGGGGTGCTCAACTCGTTCGACAAGTGGGTCGGGCGTAAGGTGACCATCTCCAACTTCCGGTATATACTTCCGAAGAACGACGGGAACAACGTGAATGAAGGTGACCGGGTGTTCATTTCACGCCATACGTTTAATGCGTTGGCCCGCACTTATGCCAAGACCGCGCCAACCACCGGAATTTCGCAGTGCAAGGAGTTTATGGTGGAGCCGCAGGGTCTTGTGAGTGTGGAGGGATAGATAAGGAATGGCGGGCCATAGCACATCTATACAGAAGATATATCGGACAGAGAAGGATGTAGGAAAAGTGGAAGATTTGAGTCGGTGATATTGGACGACTGCAGAATGAGGTCCCTCGTGTCAATGCTCTCTTGGCGTAGTCTCTACTCCTATGTTAAACTGGTTACACTCATTATACTTTTACTCTTATACTTTTACTCTTATACTTTTACTCTTATACTTTTACTCTTGACTCTTGACTCTTGACTGTTGACTCTTGACTCTTGACTCTTGACTCTTGACTCTTGACTCTTGACTCTTGACTCTGACTCTTGACTCTTGTCTCTTGATACTCTATTTGCACGCTTTCAATCATGCTATACATACAGTGACCGCTATATGTCCTTGATTTCCTCTACCATCAGACTATCCTTATTATACTCATTCACTTATTTGTGATTATACATCTATATATCTCTCTTTTATCATACGCCGCCCTATTATCATATCTTCTTTGCTCGCCAACTCAACCGATAAAAGAATTCCACAACTTACAGACAGACATCACACACCGCACTTGGACTGTTTTCGTTACATCTTCAATTGGCTTCGATATGGATACCCTCCACAAGTTCAAGAATGTCATGGCATCCACTCCACCCATTGCTAGATTCGAGTGACACTAACAGTGACCTCTGCTACAACTCACCTAAAACTACACTTCTTTCCCAATATAGTACATTCCTTTTACCTCACATCACCATCGAGTCATTGTTCACATCAGAGAACTCCTCGTTCTCCATCATGCCAAAATAGTTCTCCTGCTCCGGTCCAAACAGCGGCTGCTCAGCAGCTTCGCCATGACGGTAGCCCTCCACCACATATTGCTCCGCCTCATTTGTCGGACTGAATCTCATGTCGCCAATCGCTGGCGACGACCGCGCCGAACTCATTCCATTCAATGACATGGGCGTCAGCGGCAACTCGTAGAACAGATTGTCGGTGTTAGATGGTGCTAGCGCAAACGAAAGGTCGTTGAAGGTGGCATCCTCAAACTTGGTCACCTGTTCTCCCGTTTTCGGGTCGATATACTGGCGCAACGAGCCCCAAGGCGTGATTTTCACCGTGCCGCCATTGGGGTGGTTATAGACGGGCCATTCGCCAGACAGGCTAATCAACTCGCGCTCTTTCTCACCAACCTGTGCCTTTGTCTTTTTGCACTCGAACTCGGACGCATCTCTCTTTCTTTTGCTGACACCGAACATGGGGAACGTTAACAGAAGCGATTGAAAAATGAATACACACGGCCACACGGGAACACAAGAAAGAGGAAAAGAAAGAAGCAGAAAAAACGCCCCACGCAGGTCGGGTTTTCCGGTGGGAGCTGGGCCATCTGCCACATTGAGTAAGACTGCACGAGCAGCTACAAGTTTCTTTTTTCGGGGCGACGCGCCGGACGCGCGCCAAAAAATATTTGTCAGACAGATGATTCTGCCCAGGATCGAACTGGGGACTTTCTGCGTGTAAAGCAGACGCCATAACCAACTAGACCACAGAACCTTCCGCTGTACTAGAGTGGCCATATTATCCAATAAGACCCTTCAATGTTAGGCGAATACAATGCTCGGTGACACTTTCCCTTCAATCTCATATTGTTTCCATAAATAATTTCCATCTTGGATCTCATCTCGATAGTGCACTCGTGCGTTCTTGTGACATCACCTAAGTGGTTTCCGCAGTGGTGTTTGTTCTGCCACCTACTTGTTCTCTTCTTCGAGGCGCAGCTCGTGCATCTGCCCCAAGCCCTTGGCCCCGAACAACTCTTGGCGTGGTTTCCAAGATCGCCAGAAACTGCGTTGGAATTTTCCAGGTTGGCATCGTAAATCTACTAACCTGCAAATCCGGCAATTCTTGGCATTCGTAAGTTGTCCAACCGCCCATATTGATGGAAGCAGATTCCTAATGCAGGGAAGTGCTTAGCACATGACCCGAGGTGGCTACAGATTGCGGTATTCAGACCTTGCTGTAGGTGTGGATGGGCTAAATGGATTGCGGCAAGATTGGAGTTGAATCTTGCAGAGAGAACAAAGTGCACCCCCCACCGCCCAGTGCGGCCGAGCCGAGAAAAAAATGTCTCACACGAAATCGCTCGCGCTCTGCTTCCGCCATCACCAAAGTACACATGAGTCATCTGCCATCAGACACCCGGAGAAATAATAATACGCCAACGGAAATCCAGATACGCGCCTAAATTCCGGCGCGACACCGGCCCAAGACTGGCCTTCGCCAAGATGGGGGAACAATCGAAACCAGCACCTAGTCCCCCAGTATTGCTTTCACTTTTCCTGCACCCCACACCGTCTTACAATAGTAGCCGCATGGTGCTAAGTGTACGCCCATGGTTACGGCCCATAGGATGACGTTGGGAACTCCGGGGTATATCGTGACGTGAACATTTCGCCGCACGCAACTTCCACTTCTGTGGGTTGCCCGTTTGCATACCCACGGAAAGCTCGACGGATCGAACGCGGGCCGGAACCGCTACCCACAGCTGACGATTAAGCTCGAGGCACTGTGCAGAACAAAACGTTGACCTGCAACAGCAGTAGTCCTGCGGACAGCCAACAGCCCAGCGCGGGCCGGGTACTGGTTTTGCTACCGCCAGTTTCATTCTTCGTTCTTGCTTTCTTGCTTTCTTGCTTTCTTGCTCTCTCAAAATTCTGTTTGTTTTTTTTGGCTTTTGTTTTTAGTTCTATGGCCAGGACAATAGCGCTATTGGGGCTATTTTGTATGTAGGAGCTGTCATGTTGCCCGTAACGCCAGGGTATACCTTCCACCACAACGTTTCAGTTGCGGACGTCCCACAGTTGGTGCATCATATGCGCATAGTCTTGCGGGTTGCACGAGGCATGAAAAAAAAAATACCTCGAGGCAATCAAAGCATAACTGGACCAGCCCAGTAAAGCAAAGGACCAAGGGTTGGCGCCGTCACCCGGTCTAGGCAGCACCACCGCCGTATCGGTGGAGCGGCCAAGAGTGGGCCAAGATTCAAGACCATGACCCAAAATATGACCCGGAATTCCTGACACACAATGGGCCCAGATCCAATGCGGAGTAGAAGTGGAAGGTGCACTCAACCTAAAAGGCCAACGAGTGATAAATACGGCCATTCATAACCGGGTGGTGCGTCAATTAATGCGCGGTTTTGAATCCAACCGATTCTCACTTCCCAATGCGTGATTTCCATTCGGATGCGACCCGCAGGTCGGATGCGCTACTGCCGACGGAGATAGAAATGATCGGTGGGCAAATACACTCCTGTCATCCCTTTAGCCGCGCTCTTAACGATGACCCTGCGGGAGGTTCAGCAGTTCGTAAACAGGAATCCACATAAATATCGCTTGGATAGCCGTGCCCGGCATCTTTTATTTTTTGGTCTATTTCCTTTCGTGGCGCCCAAACCGTCTTCCAACTTTTTTTTTTTATTATCTTCCAGTGCACTATTTCCTTCCGTGATCCAAGTGACTCGGTTTGCTCAACCTATTTGGCTTAACTCCTCACTTCGACTGCACCCTACGATTTTTCCGTTGGGCCATATCGTTTCGCCTCCCCCCACGACTTTGCTGACTCCTCTTAAAAAAATAGAGGAATTCTTTTCTGCCCTCTGAGCTACTGCCACACGATAGACCCCCGTCTTTGCGGCCCGTTTTACCGCTCCCGTGCCGAGAAGTTACTTTGCGACCTTACCTGCTCCAACCTAATTTAGGCCGCGGTGCATTGGTACACATCATTACTAACCACATTACAAATATTCTGGCCCGGCTTAAAACTAACGCCGATCCGCCATATCTGAATTTTCTCCTCCCCGTTTGAGTTTCTTTCGCCATGGCTTCCTCCCCCGACGAACTCCATCTTCACCACAGCAAGAAAAAGCGGGTGGGCAAGGCGTGTGACCTGTGCCGCATTAAGAAGACAAAATGCGACGGGAAAAAGCCTTGCTCCCGGTGTATTGCCGATAACAAGCTCTGCGCCTTCACCGACAAGAAGCGCCACAAGGAGAAAACCCATCCCACCGGATACATTGACTTGTTGGAGACTCGCCTCGATCTCGTGACCAAGTCGCTCGAGACCATTGTGCTGATGGCCGAGCCCCATTTGCCGTTCTTGAAACGGTTGATGGATGCGGCCCGCGCCGACCACGCCACCATTCTGTCACCCGAATCCGACTCGCTGGAGCCCCGCGCAGAAAACTACGTCCCCATCAACGAGGTGGTGTCGTACTTGATCACCGACATGGGGCTTTTGGACAAGGAACCCTTGGGCTGGGACCGGGGCGCCCGCATAGCGGCCAAGTTATCTCCGCTGACAATGGAGGGTGCCGCGCGCGAGTTCACCCGCCACAAGCTTGAGGCGGCGTCGGCTGCGGCTGTTGCAGGCCGCGACGTGTCGTCGGCCGAGCCGTATGCCAGCCCCGCGGTGCTGGTGGCGCGCCACAGCAGAAGCAATTCCACCGATTCGGGCGACTCGCCCGCGCGCGCCCACGCCGGCTCCATCACAGAACAGTTCAACTTGGACAACATCTCGTTGGGCGGGTTCTCGCAGGGCTTGGCTCAGTCACAACTGCTTGATGCGTTCCAGTTGGACGGGTTCCCCAAGCGTGCCAACTCGCTTTTCCTCCACAACCGCGACCTCGGCACGCTGCAGCTGCCGGTGTCCTCGTTGACCAACCACCTCGAGACGTACGGCTTGGAAGAGCCCACGCGCTCGCGCCGGCTGCTGTCGCTCAAGGGACCGCTTTCGCCGTCGCACCAAAAGGCCAAACTCACGGGCCATGTGCACAAGCTGGGGTTTCAGAACCATACCCACCACTACAGTAATAGCAACAACTACGTGTCCAATAACGGCAACGAGTTTCATCTCCCCAAGGGCTTTTCCTCCACCCAGTCGCTCTCCGGGTTCGACTCGGCGGGCCTGTCGAAGAATCTGGTATTCAGTCAACAGGTGGTGGACGACGACTTGGTGTATGACGACTTACAGGCGAGCTTCGATGCTCCGGAGTTCAAGCCGACCGTGGCTGCGGAGAAGGACGACATCTTCACCAATAATCCGTTCTGGAACTTTTAATGGGTGGGTTGGGCAACGACGAAAATAGTGGCTGGGTATTTAATTTATAGACTGATTTTTATAATATGACATGGATTTAATCGTGTGTGAAGCGTGCCACGCTTGTATGTCTAACCGATACAATGTCGCATTTTAAGGACCTTCAGTACGCTATGTCTAGTCAAATTGTCTATTGTAATTGTCGATTTGAATTGTCGCGTCAAATATCAAGTCTAATTGTCGAGTCAAACATCTAATCTAATTGTCTACGCTAATATCTACTCCACCATTTAGAGTTGTCTGGCCCGTTCTGTCCAATTATCTCCTTTGTACTGTCCAATTGCCTGGTTTGTACTCTAAGTGTCTGGTCTTACCGTTTAGCGTCTAATTTCTCGTACCCTTGACAAACACAGGAATCATCCCGCCGGTACCAATGGCAAATGCCCTGTGACCTAAAGCCAACAACTGGGTGCGGATTGACCCCAGATGCGACGTGATACTGATAAATTGGTCTTTGTACTTGTCTGTCGTGCCAAAAACATACTGCAACGCCCGGTTCTGTCTAAGAGCCTGCTCCCAAACCTTTTCTCTATAGTCGTTTTTGAAGTAGATGTCCTCTTCTTCAAACCCAGTCTCAAACTCGAACCCTTGACCCTCGTACCGTTCGGCAATCACGGAGCGAGGGTTTCTCTTGTCACACAAGTGCACCCCGAGCGTCTCACGAAAGTCTTCCATGATGTAGGGTTTAGCCTGCTGCAAGTCCACGTGCCCTTCCCACGACCCAATCAATGTATCAATTGAACGGCGGAAAGGCGACGAAAACCATTTACTTGGAAGTGGTAGCCCGTCCGCCAACTCAACCTTCAACTGGTGGTGGTTATCCTTCGCCTGGGAAAGTCCCAACTGGGTAAGCTCAGGGTCCGGAGCCCACACAATTTCGCCGTCCCCAGTTATCTTCAGCCAGTACTCGTTCCACGCCTTTTCGCCGTACTTCAAGTTGGCCAAGTTGTGGTAGCCTTGGCCGTGACGGCCCAAAAAGAGCAACTTGTATACTTCATTTTCAGGGCTGGTGCGATTGAGATCGTCAAGCTCCTTCAAAATGGTTTCCCACGGCTTGAGTTTTCCGAAATGCTCGTCAAAGTAGTTGAATCTGGTCTCATCAGTTTCCGGCAACAGCTGCTTGAAATAGTTGGGAACGATCTCAAATGTCCACTTCTGGTGTTCCTTGATCAATGCCTCATGAAAGGCAGTACGGTCAGAAGGTTTGATGAGAGAGTTCACAACGTCAATTCTGTCAGGTATGGTTGACATATTAGCAAGTATCAGATACGGCAGAAGAAGTGATTATCCGAATAGCCACGGTTTGTTATGGATTATGTGCAGACGCTAGACCTGTACCGGCAACGGCAAAGAACGTACAATCCGGTCACGGAACTTCACCCAGAGACAGACGGAGTTGCGCTTCCGGATCCGGAATGCTGAGGTTTGGAGTCAATTGTTCGATGCCGCCGCTGGTTCGTATCTGGGCTAATAGTATTGGGACCAGCAACAACCTAGACCATGGGTCCACCATGACGAGCAATATGCATTACAAAGAGTATAAGCGGTTTGGAGCAGTATAATGGAATATACTCTTGGTTACTAAAGATTTCTGGTATATTCATGACAGGAAACCCCAACCATGTGTCTCCCAAGTCTGACTCGATGTGCGTAGAGAAAGTCGCCCCACCGTGCGTGTGCATACAATACACGAAGCCTTCGGGCTGACGAAATAATCAACAGTAGTTGTTTAGGTTTCGGCGGAGCAATCCTTGCTTCTTACTTGTGAATCTCATATGCTTCGATGTATTTTTTTTTCTTGGGGGGGTTTACTGAACGGGTGTTTGAGATTTTAGACCGGTAAAAAAAAACACAAGATCACTCCTTATTTGAATCTGCTACATGTATATGCCGTCTTTTGGGATCGAACGAGATACACAATTCGAAATTGTGGGTTAATGCAACTCAAAGTCACCTGAATGTCTAATTCCCGACCCAACGTTAAGAAAACTTAATCCTTCTTACCTATTGACTTTATGTCTTAGCAAACCGAAATTTTTTCTACAATAATGGCTGCCCGCATACACAAACGGTGATGGGTTGCACAAATCATGCGGTAAAACAACCTCTTTTGGCATTAATAAATCAGTATTGCACCAAGCTTTACTTCTCTATTAGCAAGCCATAATAAGCCTTCTAGTATCATGTATATCATCCTAGCACTTCCGCCAGCTCCATTTCACCGCTATTTTACTCCTGTGATTGCGGTCGTGTGCGACCCGTAAATGGACGACACCCACCGTAATAGTCCTCTATCATAACGTTCTCTGGTCCGTATTATAGTGTCCTTGCAGAAAACAACCCAACCCTTCCCATTATTTTCGACCTTTTTATTGTATCGACGAGAACCTAACCCCAGCTTTGCCGCTATGGAAAATATAAACGACGATTTTTACCCGTTGGCGTTGCTAATGGATGAGTTAAAGCATGACGATGTATCTAACAGAGTCGAGGCTATGAAGAAACTCGGTGATATTGCCATCGCCTTGGGTCCCGAAAGAACTTTGCATGAATTGCTTCCTTTTTTGGCTGATGTGGCGCAAGACGACGAAGAGGAAGTGTTTGCCACGATGGCAGAAAAGTTGGGCGAGTTTATTCCCTTGGTTGGCGGACATCAAAACAGTGAGCCCTTAATTCAGATCTTGGCTGTTTTGGCCGCTATGGAGGAGCCGATTGTTAGAGACAACGCGGTGGAGTCGTTGAACAAAATCTCGTTGGAATTGACTAACGAGGAGTTGTCTAGCATTTTCTTGGACTTGATCCGTACCTTGAGTCAAGGTGATTGGTTCTCCAAGAAGGTCGCCCTGTGTGGCTTATACAAGTCTGTGATTGTCAGGGTAGACTCTGCCACCAGAAGAGATTTATTGGTGTTTTACTATAACTTGGTTGCTGACGACTCGCCCATGGTGAGAAGAAGTGCTGCCAGACACTTGCCCCTTTTGATTGACAAGATGACTGACTTTTCCCGTGAAAATCCCCAATCTATGAACAAGGTTGATGACAGTGATTTGGAGATTATCTCGAAGATGTTCCACCATTTGATCAATGAAGCCCAAGACAGCGTGAAATTATTGAGTATTGATGTGTTGGTCTCTATTTTGGAGTACTTCCGACTGGTTAACGACATCACCCACAACTCCGACTGCTTGGTTAGTGGCTTGAAATTAATCAAGGATGAGAGTTGGAGAGTCAGATATGCGGCTGCTGACAAGTTTAGTAAGATTGCTGTGAACTTCACGGAGCCAGAAGCGGACTTGTTCAGACTTGTCAATCCATTCATTAGTTTGATGAAGGATAACGAAGGTGAAGTTAGAAAGGCCATCGCTAAACAATTGCCCGGCTTTTGTGAGTTATTGACCGATGTTAAGATCATTGAAAGCAAGATCATCCCGGTGGTGAATGAATTGAGCGAAGACCCTCAAGAAAACGTCAGGGCTTCTTTGGCGTCTACTGTTGCTGGATTATCTCCAATCTTGCCAAAACAAACCACCATTGACAAGTTATTGCCGATCTTTCTCAATATGTTGAAGGACGAATTCCCAGATGTCCGTTTAAACATTATCTCCAACTTGTCTGTCGTTAACGAAACTATTGGTATCAATTCATTGTCCACTAGTTTACTTCCTGCCATCACCGAATTGGCTCAAGATGGCAAGTGGAGAGTTCGTTTGGCTATCATTAAGTACATCCCTAAATTGGCCAGCCAATTGGGTGAACCGTTCTTCAATAACGAATTATTGACCTTATGCATGTCGTGGTTGTGGGATCCTGTTTTTGCCGTTCGTGAAGCTGCTGTCAATAATTTGAAGGAATTGACGGAGATTTTCGGATCGGAGTGGGCTGAAGCTCAAATCGTCTCTCGCTTATTGGACATCAAGGACGAAAAGATTGGCGAAGACGATGCTAGCAACGTCGAGCAAGTTGATTTCTCTAGCTTCATCATCAGAATCACGTGTCTCTTTGCGGTCACTGAATTAACGCCGGCCTTGAACCAAGATGTCATTGTGTCGAAAATCTTACCCTTCATCTCGCTGTTAATTAATGATCCTGTTCCAAACATCCGGTTTAACGTTGCCAAGTCATATTTGGTTGCAGTGGAGACTTTGCTCAAACAACCAAGCCCTGAAATTACCAAATTGGTCGAGGAGAAGATCTTAGCTGACTTAAACATTTTGCTAAATGACGGTGACGTTGATGTGAGATACTATGCTAGCAAAAGTATCGAAAGCATCACTGACCTTCTCAAGGAATAGTCAGCCACAATTAACGACCAATACTTACGACTCGCGGTGTGGCAGGCTCGCTGGTTCTATAGCCTTCCTTGAAAGACCTCACTAGCAACATTTTATTTTCGCTATCAGTTTTATTAGTATTACACGCGCACCATCAAGTATATGAGATTTAATAAATACAAGTAGAAAGGCGTTTGCACTCAACGGCTTTCCTTGGCCCTTTCAAGTTTCTCAAAGTCGAAATCAAAAGAAGATCCACAACCGCAAGCTGTAGAGGTGTATGGCGAATCAACCACCTTGAACGAAGATCCTATAAGCTCTTTAGTATAGTCGACTTTAGAGTCCTGCAAGATCTCAAGCGAAGATTCGTCGAAAATGACTTTGGCCTGTTCATTATCAATTCTCTGGAAAACAACAAGATCCTCGTTTCCTGCAAGTTCATCCTTGTAATTTGTAAGATCCAAGTTGTATTGGAAACCGTGGCATCCGCCACTCTCTACACTGATCTTCAACGCAGAGTCAGGGTTATTGTCGTCCTCGGCGATTTCAACTAACTTATTCATCGCTCTGTCTGTAATGCCAATCTTGAGGTCAGTGTGACCCCTGATGATCTTGGTCAAATGAAAATCTCTTAATTTATCTAAGTCGTCTGACATATTGCTAGTTGGAACTGGTGGCGGGGCATCTTTCGGTAGAGCAAATGCCGCTGGCTTCAATGATTTTGTGCTCGAATTTGCAAGTTGGGAATAGTAAGCCCGCGTTTTGGGAACAGACGAGTATCCACGTCTCAAGCAAGAAAATGTCTTTGTGTAAGTTCTGGAATGTCTCAAACCTCGTTGAATCATGGTCAGCAGGTCGTAATCTCAATAGATTTGATATGGATGACGCTTACTAATTTTTTGCGTGCACATAATCTAGAGTTACTACCTGGGTTGGAGTAGGTTATTGTGCAGAACATGGACTTCGTAAGAGAAAGACCGCTTTTGGCAATAAAGCTTCTTATTGGTATATGAGGGAGCTGGATCTTCAAGATTTTCATCGCACCTTTCTCAGAAAGTTCTTAGAACGGAATTATTAAAAACATTTGACTTCAATACGAGTGTTCTGCCGAACAATCGGAGCAGGTGAGCGGCCTACCCAACCACGCTGTGGGGAAAGGGATGGTATTCCTTTCTCCAATAACTACATCAACTAAGTTATAGTTTGTTGTAACTGAGCATGATCATGAATAATTGGCTGTTCTTTAAATATCGCACTATTAATAAACAAAAGCATCTACAAACATTACTGACAGTAATGACCTGCACTCTTTTGCATTCTTTTATTCTGATAGAAAGAGGTGAATGGGAATGACATTGCGATCCCTGGCGTAAATCTAATTATGTCAGACAAAGCACCGGAGTGAAGTATACAACACCCGTATGGAAAGACCATCATAAACTGACTTACCGAATTTTAAATTAAATAAAAGCGCTATCAACTGGTACTGTCACAATAATGCCAAAGAATAAGAATTAGGTTCTAAGTAAGAATTTCGTTCGTATGTATTGAATAGAGGAACCGTATTTTGCGTATAAAAAGTAAGAAGTGATCTAGTTTCTCATTGGTAAATTAAATCCACCACTGCACCAACTACTTGTAGTTGTCATTGCCGACCTTCCAAGAGGGCAAGACATCCAAGTGGGCCCACTCTTTCTTGGAACCTTCCATACCCCAAGAGATCCATCTCAAGTACCAGAAGGTACCAATAATAATGGCGTATAAAGCAATGTACACAGCCCAGTAGATGGCTTTAGTAGAAGTCTTGACAGAGCGTCTCAAAGGTTCAGTAAAGGCTTCGATCTCGTACGTGAAAACCAACATTGCGAAGTACAAGGCTGGTAAGTAGTGGTGAACGTAAGTGACTCTGCCCATGATGACAAATGGCATGAAATGCAAACCCCATCCAAACATTGGGTAAATACCACCCATGACAAACTTCTTGACCTTGAGAGAGGTGTCAAAGTCATTAATCTGTCTTTGCCATCTGATCAAGTGGTACAAGGTAATGAAGCAGAACAAAACTACACCCACAGAGGAGGTCCAAGTGGTGGCTGGCGAGCCGACCAAGTAGTATTTGACCTTGTCGTCGGCCCATGAACACATTCTAATTCCGGCGTTCAAGGTTGGCCATTGCCAGTATTGGGAGGCTAAGTCATCTTGCTTTTCGTGATCTGGAACCAAAGCGTTATTAGTGGCCATCATGGCCAAGTTAATCTGGATAAAGTCTCTCAAGAATTTAGTTTTTGGCAATTTGAAGTCTTCAGGGGCATTTGGCAAAATCTCGTTTCTGTTGTTCTCAATGTTCCACCAGGTTCTCTTGTCCTTTCTGAATGGGTTCTTGTAGCACACAACCTCACCTTGTCTGAAGCCCCATTGCGGTAAAGAGTTACCAGAGGTACCCAAGTAACAGTTCATAATTTGGTTTTTCAATCTAAAAGAGGTGGTCAATGGGTGCAACTTAGTAGCATCCTCGTCACCGTTGGACTCCATGAACTCAATGATCCAGTGGTCCTTGTGGTCACCAATGGTTTGGTTACCGTAGCCTGCAACTTCGTATTCGGAGGTGGAGACAGGAGCAGGGACATCGTGGGTGTGCAAGTTTCTGCCGGTCAGGGGGTGGAGCAATCTCACGGTCATGCCGTCCACAACGTATTCTGGTTCCTTGTTGGTAGCAACATCGTAGAACGGCTGGGTGCGAGGTCTTTGGAAGTGCCAGTTGTTGTTCGAATCCTTGTGCGAGTAGGTGGTAACCTGTTGTTGCTTGGAGCCCTCGGGGAAAGATTGCACGTGAGAGTGCAACAAACCACCAGTCAAGCCTTGGTTCTTGAGGGTGACAAAAGAATGACCGAGGGTAACATCTCTAGGACCGCCAATAACGTCGGAGTTGACCAAGTTGGCCTGGAACAACGACGACATGTTGGCGTCACCGGTACCAGACTTGTACAACAAATCAAAGTGGATCTTAAATGCCAACAAGAAGACGCAGAAGGGCACGAAAATCAAGGCGAAACCGCGCGCGGACCAGTGGGCCGCGTACTTCTTCCACGAAATGGACTTGTCACCAAACTTGTTCCACAAATCCACCACGGTGTAAATACCAATCAAGGTGGTGACGAAAAGACCCACCATCTTGGTGGCACAAGTGCAACCAATGGCAATGCCGGTGAGTAAGAGCCACTTCCACCACTTGCGGGTGAACTCCTGTTCCTTGTTGTTGAAGTTGTTGAAGCGGGAGAAGGTGTAGAGGGTAGCAGCAGTGAAGAACAAAAGTGGGGAGTCGAGCAAAATAAACTTACCTAAGGTGATATACGACAGCTCGAATGTCACCATAGTGGTGAACAACCACACCGACGCAATGGAGAAACCCACCTCCTTGGCGGTGAAGTAGGCCAACGGCACGATCAAAGAGGCAAACGTGGCCTGGAAAATTCTCATCTTGGTGTAGTTGATGTAGTCAGGATACAATTCACCCGAGGGGAAATCCCACGAGCCGTTGTAGCCCGCCAACCAGCCGGACAAACCCACCATCATTTTGCCCAACGGTGGGTGCACATCGTGGTAGAACTCGTGTCTCAAGTAGTAAGAGCCGAACTTACCGAAGTGAGCTTCATCCCAGACGACACCGTTGTTGGCGCTGATTCTGTACATTCTGAGGCCGAACGACACGACGGTGAACACAAGCGGTGCCAACCACGCTTCCAACTTGAGAAGAGAACTGGCTGTGGACTCTTGGTACTTTTCTGTAGCCGAGACATCACGTGCTTCCGCCGAAGGGATCTCGGGACTAGTCTTGGCCGATTTTCTTGCACGAACGGCGGCTGAGCCGTCGGTTTTGCTGCCAGACGAAGACATGGGATAATGGACAGAGGTAACAGCGGTTGATTTTCTGTTACGTGTTAAACACGCGGGTGGTTTTGTGCAGGACTCCTCGTCGCGACCTTCGGGTTTGCGCCGACGAGCGCGGTTGCCACAGTATGGGGGAATTCCCTGTCGTGCGCCAGCCAAAAGTGCAACGGAGGTGG
Organism: Clavispora asparagi; assembly: GCA_030573135.1. Lineage (NCBI taxonomy): Eukaryota > Fungi > Ascomycota > Pichiomycetes > Serinales > Metschnikowiaceae > Clavispora > Clavispora asparagi. The sequence goes on from JAJMCU010000005.1 coordinate 42,983, forward strand.
CGGCAGTGGGTAACTTCGGGACTTACGTAAGTTGAGGAAGGGGGTCAAGTAGGGAGTTAAGGGCAGATATTACGGGGCCGACACGAGCGTAATCTCTGTTTTATTTGTTTTTCCATTTTGATTTGCTTTTTTGAGCCGAGTATACTTTCGTCTGTCGGATGATTCTTTTTACTTCGAAATGTGCGCTTACGGTCTCCTGTTGCAGTGGTGGACTGATTCTTCTTACATTTGGTGCGGATTAACTTCCTCGTGACAAAATGGGAATGCCCTGTAAAGTATCGTCTCCACCCGAAACAATATACATCAAACCCTAACCCCCGTTTTCTTAAGCCCACACCACCTTTACCCCACACCCCCCCACGGTAGCAAACCCTGAAACCACAACGCCATGGAGCAAACCTCCGGGCTTAGGTTGCGCCGCTAGGCCGGGTCACAGAATTCGCACGGGCTATTGTTGTCCCCACAACTGCATAACAGACTCACACCCGTACCCCCGCGGACGGACCACATGGGCCCTCCAGCGGCACATTCGGCAAAAACGGCAAAATACCGATGGTGGATCTATCATAGCGTAGACTTCTTCTCAACGCCGCCAACAACTCGGCACTGTCACCCCGGACCATACCGCAGCAGCCGATACTTACCTCGGACTCCGGCTCTCGGAGTTTCTTGCGGAGGGCGTGCGCCCGGGCAAACCGCCTGCACAATGCTGGAGGTGGTGGCCAGATGCCGGATAGTCGCTTATGGAGCGGATTGCCCCGGCGGTGAAAAGTATATAAGTGGTGTGGAGGCACGCCCCCCCTTGGCGGAGTTTCTTTTCTTCAGTTGAGTTTTTCACTACTACACCAAACAAACTAAAATGGCTATCACTATCGGTATCAACGGTTTCGGCAGAATTGGCCGTCTCGTCTTGAGAGTTGCCTTGTCCAGATCTGACATCAAGGTTGTCGCTGTCAACGACCCTTTTATTGCCCCAGAGTACGCTGCTTACATGTTCAAGTACGACTCCACCCACGGTAAGTTCAAGGGTGAGGTTACCTCCGAGGGTGACAAGTTGATCATTGACGGTCAAGAGATCACCGTCTTTGGCGAGAGAGACCCAGCCCAAATCCCATGGGGTAAGGCTGGTGCCGACTTTGTCATTGAGTCCACCGGTGTCTTCACCACCCTCGAGGGTGCCCAGAAGCACATTGACGGTGGTGCCAAGAAGGTCATCATCACCGCTCCTTCCTCCGACGCCCCAATGTTCGTCATTGGTGTCAACGAGGACAAGTACGCCGGCCAAACCATTGTGTCCAACGCTTCTTGTACCACCAACTGTTTGGCTCCATTGGCCAAGGTTATCAACGACACCTTCGGTATTGAGGAGGGTTTGATGACCACCGTCCACTCCATCACCGCCACCCAAAAGACCGTTGACGGTCCATCCCACAAGGACTGGAGAGGTGGTAGAACCGCTTCTGGTAACATCATTCCATCTTCCACCGGTGCCGCCAAGGCCGTTGGTAAGGTTATCCCAGAATTGAACGGTAAGTTGACCGGTATGTCTTTGAGAGTTCCAACCGTCGACGTCTCCGTTGTTGACTTGACTGTCAAGTTGAAGACCGCCGCCACCTACGAGGAGATCTCCGCCGCCATCAAGAAGGCTTCTGAGGGTGAGTTGAAGGGTGTCTTGGGCTACACCGAGGACGCTGTTGTCTCCACCGACTTCTTGGGCTCTTCTTACTCTTCTATCTTCGACCAAAAGGCCGGTATCTTGTTGTCTCCTAAGTTCGTCAAGTTGATCTCTTGGTACGATAACGAGTACGGTTACTCCACCAGAGTCGTTGACTTGTTGGAGCACGTTGCTAAGAACTAACTAGCCGTGAAGTTGTAAACCCCCGGGTATGCAGTTGAGCGACTACAGTTATGTATGTCAATATCCAGATTTCCTTTGTATTCCATGTATGATCTTAGACCTTTTACCGTAACAATTGCTTGCTGCGGGCTATGTCGGCATATACATGTCGTACATTATTACAGTTGTTGAGATGAAACGAATCGCTTTTCATATATTTTTCCCCAGCGCGCGTTCCGTGTTATGTTTAATATACCTGGAGTATAACCGTGCTTCTTCCCTCCCATGAAATTCCTTCTAGATCAACCTTTTCTAGTATATCGTGCATACCAATGTCCGGTGATAACAGAATCTCATAAATCGCTTATCCGGTCTCGCATCGCCAGCTACATTTACTTGAAATACCACTCATCATCATCCGATTTAATACCAAAATACAAATCCACCGATGATGTCAGTGTTACCGTAACGTCGGGAAATTTGACAGATTCTGGAACAGAGATTACTTACATCGTGATAGACGAGGATGTGGTACAAGTGGTTGCATTTGTTAAACATGCAGACGGTATCATTGCACTTATAAGATCACATATGCCATTGTTCCTTATACAGATGTTGGAGTCGCTCGATCTTGAAATTCCCTTGGTGTTACAATCATTGACAATTTCCACTAAAACTATTTATACAGTGATCGATAATATGCATCAATTAGTTCGTGTGGACCCTAACTGTATCGGCAATGTCGACCTAGTGTTTACTCCAAAAGAAAAGCTTTTGGGAGACTCGCTCCGAGAGATTTTGATCACCATACCTGGGAAAGATACACGACGCATACTCACAGACACCCAACTTCTACCGCTAGAAGCATTGACGAGCTGGCTCACGGATCAGACCAGTGTCCAATTTTCTAATCTCTTTTTGAAGAAGTTTGACTCTCAGATCTTGTCCTTGCATACCCCCGGCCGGTTGGCAATAGCTAGTGATCACCTCTCACTGGAAACTACAATCGCCCAAGTATTAGCGATCCTCTGCAAGTCATTTAACGAATAGTGAGTCATGTATCATATCATATATAATGCTGTTATACTGTTAAAGAACAATCGCACCTGTCCATAGCACAGTGAAAAGCACAGCAATGACGCCAATCCAAATGATGCAAGCATGTGATGCGGGTGTAACACGGAAGCGGTGGAAACTCAAATTAACACTAGTCATGCTGAAAACCAATGCGAAGAGATACCCGAAGACTAGTAAAGAAATCACAGATAGGTTGTTGAGCAAACCAAACTCAGTGCCTTCTTCTTGAAGTTTGTGTAACCCATAAACAATTCCTAGGTTGATTCCGGAAATAAACAACGCACTGAAAGATAGGGTGAAGTAAAGAATTGAAAGAACGTAGTCGTAGTCGCTAACAAATTGAATTTGATAGTCGTTCTGACTGTTGAAGAACGTAGAATCCTCGCTAAGAGAATCGTAGTTGAGTGTATGACGGTCCTTGTGTTTCAAAAGATGACTTTTATGCAGCAGAAGCATATTATTGCTCGATTCAAGCGATCTGAAAGACCCGAATGCACGTCTGAATCGGTGGCTAAACTTAATAAATGATACCACCATATCATTCAACATGTTACGGTCTAGCTCATTGCTAAATGTTAAGTAGACGATGTAACTGTCTTCTTCTTCATTATCATCTAACATCTCCAAGTCGTTGAACCGAGAAGCAAAAGAATTATGATATTCGTCAACAGAGATAGGAGAAACAGCCGGTGTTTTCAGATCTTTAGTTTGACGAGAATTTGTCCAGGAGGTATTATCTAAAAGACTGAGACGTTCATCAGTAGGGTAGTTGTCATCAGCACCTATACCCTTAAGTGACAAGCAAGACATTTGTCTCTTCAAGATCGAGCGTGACTTGTCCTGACTAATTGTCTCATCTAAAGTGGTCTGCTTGTTTGAACTCTCCACATTCTCATAGCCTTTCAATAAATTAATATTCAAAAGTTTCGAGTAATGATTATTCACATCATCCGGAACAACGTTAAAGTAACAAGACCGCATGTAGTCATACAAAGAGAGATTCTTGAACATATGGACTGACGTGTTGCTGAGAAAATTTTGGATTTTCACCGGAACCTTTTTCAAAGTGATCGCCCTGAGCTCGTTTTGCAATACGGTGTCCTTCACAGTCGTTTTCAAAGAAGTTTCAAGAGCATGCAATTTAGAGTCATTGGAGTGTATGCTAAATTTGTTGAAGGGAAATGAATCCATAGACATGGTATCAAACAGAATCGATGTGCCGATTTCATTGCTGGTGAAGATGTTCTCGTCGAAGAGCATATAGTAACTATCCTCGTAAACCTTCGTGTCAATTGTGGATGGAGTGACAGATTTAGTAGCCCAATTATCATCAATCGGAGATGCTGATATGGTATCTCTAACATCATCTTCATTTTCATGTTGAGTGCTGTCTTTGTAAAGAAAATATCTCGTCCTATGGCTAACCACTTTCAATGAAGGGCTATATCCATTTTCCATGAGGGAAGTTAATGCTGAGATGGTCATCGGAGACTGGCACTCGTTGACAAACGTAGTCAATGCCGGTTCTAAGCCAGCACTTGGCATATCAGTAGATTCGAGATACGCTAATAGAAGCTCCACTATAGTATTTGGGACACAGCAGTAAGTATATTTTCTCAACCCTCCAGTATATGCAACAATGATAGACGAATCCAAACCATCGTAAGAGATAATTTTGGAGGGAAAGGGATCGTCAACCCCTGTAGTCAAATATAATATTGAGACAACGGAAGAGTCACAAAGTTTTGGCATGTTTAAATATACCTCCACACTTAGACTTAAATCGTTTCTAGAAATATTATCTTTAGGAACGAGAGTATGCAAGGAAAAGTTCTTCTTCAAGTGGGAAACGAGATCGAACTTTCCAATTTGGTCCAATGAAAGTCCAACTCTTGGGTCAACTCGGGAGTCAGGGGATGAACTTAAAGATACGTTGCGATGCCTGACAGAAGCAGATGTCGAAATGGAAGTCCGTTCCCGGATTTGACCATTGGAAGTCGGCTCATACACATACTTCTTATGAACAAGGTCATTTAAATGATCCAGCTCTTTTGTAACGTTATCAACAAGAGACAGCAACCGAGCTGTAAGTTGAGTTAAGTCGTAGTTTAAAAATGATTTGGGGTTCGCCGAAAGTTCTTGTGTTAGCGAGGAGATGAATTTCTGGGCAACGGTTTCATCTGGATAATGCTTTTTGAACTTTTTGACAATCTTCTTGAGAGCAATCCGCTGAACAAGTATAAACTTAGTAAGTTTCCGAAGCTCTGTCGATATGTCGTTGATGATCTTGTAATGAAGCCCGGTGAGGTTCGACAACTTATCAGCCGTGGAGTCAGAGGAGTTTTGCTGAATAAAATCAAATCCTTCCTCGCAAACGCGTATCTTTCTGGTAAGCTCGCCGTACTTGCTGAGGATGAATAGATTCAAATAGTTGAAGTTTCCTGTGAAGCTCTCACGTAGAGGACCCAAATCAGCATTCGGTTTTCTTGTCACTTCCCTGATCGAGGCTTTTAAATCGTTGTAGTCTAAGTTGTATGCTTTCCATTCAGGGATAGAAAGATGGGCGAGGTTTTTTCCAAACTTCATTAGAAAACCTTACCCTGGGAAAATAGGAGACTCAAAGTATAGAAATATGGAAGGAGGTTTGACGGGTGTGAAAAATCACTGTGTATTATGCTATCCTTTTTTTCTTCTTCGATTTTACCATGTGCAAGCAATTGATAAGATCTGCACCTGTCGGGGCTGTGTGCACACTGCGAAGGTTTCGAGCATACGAGAGAAATGGAAATAATGCACAGGCGACAGGCTTTCGCACGAGCGGATCTCATCCGTGAACTTAATCACGAGGATACTTTTGACCATCGACGGAATGTACATCTCTTAAGACGAGTAGACGGAGGTAGATGAAAAGACGAAACTTCGCTCAGGAACACTGTAACCGCTGCAGATTTGTACACAAATCCCACATGGTAACCTTGCATACGCATACCGGTCGGTCACTTATTAGGCAAGAGCTCTCGTGAGTTGTTGCGGCAATTAATCATTAGTTCATGTGGGGCATAAGAGAAACCTAATTATAAGTGAATTTACTTAATCTTTTGTCGACGCAGAATCGAGTTTCTTTAGTGGTAACTATAGAGACTGTTCCATGGAACCTTTCCCGGGACGACTTGACTCCTACCTGAACTAGCTCATCATAATAGTTACACTATTTGTTGTTCGTATTGTTACCCGAGATCAAAAATATTTACGACTGGTAAATGGCAATAATTACAAATGAAACGCACATTGGCTCGCATGGAAGTAATCGGTGGTGCAGGCTTTCTAGTAGGCAATTTTAAATCTCTTTCGGGAACCAGATATTACAGCTAAGCTATTGGGACAAGGCTTTGGGTGGCTTTCCCCATCCCAGCCCCCATTTCAATACCACATTCTGGTTGAATTTGTGGAGCACAGTATTTGGATTTCCCAGTGACGAGCCCACGTGGTTGTCGGTAAGCATTATTAATGTATCGCAAAATCCGTGCGTTGCGCACACTTATGCATGTCCCCAACTATGAGGCATAATTTCGGCAACAACAACCATTGGCGGTTTGAAATTTATGATGATCTCACTTTGACTCCTTCATGTAGGATGCATACTTGCTTGATACATCAAAAATCAAATAAACAGCGGCCTAAGATAAACAGTAGCAGAAACATGAACTCACGATCTATGCCTATGAATAGAGCCACACATACAATCGGGTCAACCGTAGAGGTTGCCGAACTTTTATGAGGGAACAGGTGTACCTAGATTCGTAATACTATTTTTAGACCCATTAAAAGTATATTAGGCATCATGTAGTGGGGGTCGCACTAAATGTTTGGGCGAACTTTCGCAAATGACAGTAATGCTTTTTGGGCAGGAGAAGAAAATGCAGTGACATAGCCGCGTGTGTGTGTGCGTGTTAGCCCACAGGGCCCCCAACTTTCTGAGAATGAATCATAACGCGAATGAACCGCAAAGTATGAAATGCATTGGTTGGTATAGGTACTAGGAAGTGATCGTGGTCATCGAGGCACAATAATACTGGGAACTATTTCCAGTTTAAGATCTACCACAAAATCCTTATCCTCGTACGCGTAGTTCGGGATTTGACCGATCTGACTCCGATCGGCAATCGATTAGATGTCACGTCCTGCGCGTAACTAACAAGATGCTAAAATCTTGACTGCCGTGAAAGATGACAGACCATATGCGTATGGAATGTGTACATTCTACGATTTTTTTTACATTTACCTAATCTTCCCAATATAACACGACCGACGAACAATGAAACAGTCACTCAGGAAGTTATGAAATAAATTTTACAGTAGCACACACTATTCGTAGGCTAGGTTCAAGTGAACAATGAGTGACGACAATTGATTGCGAGTTCAACCGTGCCCAAGGACAAAAATACATACAAAGATTTTCAACTATCATAACACCCTTGCGGTTGATTAAAGAAGGCCTACATCACTGAAGGAGAAAAATGTGAGGAGACGCCTCGTTTAGACTTATACTACAGAAAGGTACTAGCGGACTTGACTGTTCCGATTTAAGAGAAGCCTAAACTATTGATCGTCAAGAAACCTGAAGCACGCAAGCAATCCAAAGCTTAAGAAATGGAGACGGAAGGATGATCCCAGATTCTTCAATTTGATTGCGTTAGCACATTTCCCTCCCGTAATACAGGTGGAATTTCCGACAGATTGGCCCTAGCTCGAGGCCCAATCAAAAACCTACATAGAATAGAGTAGTGTCTGTTTTCGATATTGATCAAGAACACGTGAAATAGACACAGAATCGCACTTGCGAGCGTTTTTTTTCCCGCAGCGATATGCGAAGTGCGCTGGGGCCTGCAACCAATGATGATAGAAGGCTATCTCATTACCTCCCATCACGTGAGATTACTTCATAAATTAGCATAGGTGAATCCTGCGTGTGCAGGAGATATCGGACTCTATAGGATTTGCACTGTCGTTTCCTTCAAAAAAGCGACTACTTTGTGTTCATTTTATTTTTCAAAGATTCTCTTTTCGAGCCCGAGAGAAGGTTGTTTGACTAATTTCCGCTCTGTCTAGTACATCTAACTCCACTGACCTGATCTACTTGCGTTTGCCGCAAATAAGGCTTATCACAACTAGAAAAGTGAAAATCTAAAATGGCCAGTCAAACCGAGGCTATTGCTGGAGTGATTGCCCAAATTGGTGGTGCTGTGTTCACCACCCAACCAGCCAAATCAGTCTCATCTGTTTTCGCTTCCTTTTTGCCTGACGCTCAATCTTTGGTGGAGCGCCAGGAACCATTGCTGTTGGTGGCTACTTACATCGAGGAACAAGAGGAAGAGAGCCGCAGTGCTATTACTGTCACGACAAACGCTACAACTTTGTTCGAAAACTTGCCTTTGTTGTCCGGACATGCTTACAACTCATCTCCGGTAGTTTTCCATGTGGAGTTGTCGTCGTTTGATTATGAAATTGCCACGGCGTTGACTGACTCTCCATACACTGTGCTCATTTCTCAAACACCAAAGGATGCTGCTATTTATGCCGAAGCCGCTTACGCTATTGCTTCTTCCCAACAAACTGCGGTGTTTCACCTTTATGCTCCGTCCAATGCTCAAGAATCGATCAAGCAGAAGAAGGTCGAGATCTCTTCTGAGCCATTGTCTGTGGAGGAAATCTTGACTGTCCGCAATATTGCTGCATTCTCTATTCTAAATAAGGCACCTAAGAGTAAGGACGCGATCGTGTTTTTGGGTCAAGTGTCCAATGATCTCGTGTCTGCTGCAACCTCTTCCAACGCTTTGTTGATCGCTGTCAATGTTTACCAGCCATTTGACTTGAAGCAGTTGTTGTCCATAATTCCTGCCAATATTGAGACTTTGACTTTTGTCGAGCAGTCTACGAAGTTGGCCGCATTTTCGCCAATGGTTTTGGAATTTTTCAAGAACTACTCTAGTCTTCAGTATTTGAAGAACTTCTCTAAGATCGTGGGTGCGAAGTTTGGCTACGTTTCCTCTGACAAGTACCAGTCGACCGTGGAGAACCTTTTGGCCAACACCAGATCTGAAGCCCCAATTCAAAACTTGTCCTTTGGCAAGTTGACCGAATTGTCTACCAAATCTAACCAACAAAAGCAGGTTGAAAGCCAAGCTGGAATTGACAACGTTTACAAGTTGGAGCAAGCATACCTCAAAGTTTTGTCTCAAGTGAACGAGGACTCTAAGATCTTGAACGACTTCACCTCCGAAACTGTTGGTGCCACCAACCCTGAATTTGGTTTCGGTTCTTTCTTGTTCTTCAAGGAGAAGCAAAATCAATTGGTTGATGCGGTTTTCACCGCTGTCAAGAGTGGCTCGTTCAGCACAGCCAACAACGAGACGTTGATCGAGAAGTTATCTCAGTGGTTGGTCCAAACCAAGCAAGGCAAGAGCTCGAAGAATGTTCACGAACTCTTGGAATTGTTGGCTAACGACGGTTCCAAGGCTGCCCAAGAACTTTTGGGTTTGAAGGAATTCTTCGAAGTGAAGCAAAACTGGTTGGTCGGATCGGACGCATGGGCGTATGATTTGGGATCTTCTGGTGTTCACCACGTCATTTCTTCGGGAGAGAACATCAACATGTTGGTGATAGAATCCGAGCCGTACACTAACAAGAGATTGAATGTTCGTAAGAAGGATATTGGATTGTACGCTATGAACTACGGCAACTGTTATGTTGCCTCAGTTGCAATCTATTCCTCTTACACTCAACTTTTGCAGGCACTTATCGAGGCCGAGAAGTTTGATGGTCCTTCGATCGTTTTGGCTTATTTACCATACGAGTCGGAACACTCGGATGTCTTGAGCATTTTGAAGGAGACCAAGACTGCAGTTGACTCTGGTAGTTGGCCTCTTTACAGATACGATCCATCTATTTCTGAGGACAAGGACAAATTCAAATTGGACTCATCTTCGTTGAAAAAGCAATTGAGAGAGTTCTTGGACCGTGAAAACAGATTGACCTTGTTGGCCTCTAAGAACCCCGAGCTTCTGAGAAACTTGACTGCTACCGCCAACTCGCAAATCAAGAAACAACAAGCCAAGATCGAAGACGAATCATTCAAGCAATTGTTGCAAGGTTTGTCCGGACCACCCTTGACCATTGGTTTTGCTTCTGATGGTGGAAGTGCGGAGGCTGTGGCTAAGAAGATCAACAGACAGGCTTTGGGTAGAGGCTTGAAGTCGGTCGTTTTATCTATGGATGACATTTCGGTCGAAGACTTGCCAACTGAGACAAACGTGATTTTTGTGACATCTACCGCCGGTCAAGGTGAGTTCCCCAACAACGGTAAGGCTCTTTGGGACGAGTTGAAGCAATCGCAAGACTTAGACTTGTCTTCTGTGAAATTCTCTGTTTTTGGTTTGGGTGACTCCAAGTACTGGCCGAGAAAGGAGGACAAGCATTACTACAACAAGCCAGCTGTTGACTTGCACGCTAAGTTGAAGCTATACGGTGGTGTCGAGTTGGCTGAATTGGGATTGGGCGATGACCAAGATCCAGATGGATTCAGTACCGGCTACGATGAGTGGCTTCCTAAGATCTGGAAGTCCTTGGGTGTTGACAATATCGAAGGTGTCGAAGAACCTAAACCATTGACCAACGAAGACATGAAAATTGGCTCCAACTACTTAAGAGGTACTATTGCTGAAGCTTTGGTTGATGACTCCACCGGTGCTATTTGTGCGGTTGACCAACAATTGACGAAGTTCCACGGTATCTACATGCAAGATGACCGTGATATCAGAGATGAACGTAAGGCTCAAGGTAAGGAACCTGCCTATTCGTTCATGGTGCGTCTTAGAATGGCTGGTGGTGCTGCTACCCCCTACCAATATTTGAGATTGGATGATCTCGCTGACAACAGAGGTAATGGTACCTTAAAGATTACCACCAGAGCTACCTTCCAGTTGCACGGTGTGGTGAAGCACGACTTGAAGCCCGCTATTAGAGGCATGAATGCCGTGTTGTTGGATACCTTGGCTGCTTGTGGTGATGTGAACAGAAATGTGATGGTCTCCGCCCTTCCAGGTAACGCCAAGGTGCACAAGCAAATTGCTGATGCCAGTGTGGTTATCTCTGAGCATTTGTTACCTCAAACTACGGCCTACCACGAAATTTGGTTGGAAGGTGCGGATGATGGCGACAAGCCCGGAGATGTCGAAGCTTGGAGTACCAGAAAGCTCGGACCCACCAAGAAGAAAGTTATGGTTGCCGGAAATGCATTGGTGGACTATGAGCCACAATATGGTGCTACTTACTTGCCAAGAAAGTTCAAGATTGTCATTACTGTTCCTCCTTACAACGATGTCGATGTATATGCCCACGATGTCGGTTTGATCGCCATCGTGGAAAATAACGTTGTCATCGGTTTCAATGTTCTTGCTGGTGGTGGTATGGGATCTACTCACAACAACACCAAGACATACCCAAGAACCGGATCTATGATGGGTTTTGTCACTATGGAGAAGGTTCATCTTGCATGTGAGCACATTATGTTGGTTCAAAGAGACTTTGGTGACAGAACTAACAGAAAGCACGCCAGATTGAAGTACACCATTGATGACATGGGTGTGCAGGAGTTCAAGAACAAGGTCGAAGAATACTGGGGTGATAAGTTTGAGGAGCCCAAGGCATTTGAAATCAAGAGTAACATTGATTACTTCGGTTGGGTAAAGGACGAGGAGAATTTCAACCATTTCACTGCATTTATCGAAAACGGTAGAATCGAGGACACTCCCGAATTGCCACAAAAGACCGGTTTGAAGAAGATCGCCGAGTTCTTGCTTGAGCACAACAAGCCCGGTGAGTTCAGATTGACTGGTAACCAGCATCTTGTTCTTTCCAACATTGCTGACGAGGACTTACCCGCCGTTAAGGGGTTGCTTGCGAAGTACAAGTTGGACAACACTGATTTCTCTGCTTTGAGACTTGCATCTTCCTCCTGTGTGGCATTACCAACCTGTGGTTTGGCCATGGCTGAATCCGAGCGTTACTTGCCTCAGTTGATCACGAAGTTGGAAGCTGCATTGGAGGACTACGGCTTGAGACATGACTCTGTCGTCATGAGAATGACAGGCTGTCCTAACGGTTGCGCCAGACCATGGTTGGCTGAGGTGGCCTTGGTTGGTAAGGCAATGGGCGCTTACAACTTGATGTTGGGTGGTGGACACCACGGTCAAAGATTGAACAAGATTTACAGATACTCCATCAAGGAAGACGAGATCTTGGACATCTTGAAGCCATTGTTCAAGAAGTGGAGTTTGGAGAGACACGAGAACGAACCATTCGGAGACTACTGTATTAGAACCGGCGTCATCAACGAAACCACCGAAGGTAAGTACTTCCACGAGGGTATCCCCGAAGAAGCCTAATCTCGTTCTTCACATCTACCATTCAATTCCGCACTTAAATTTTAATAACTAGAAAAGATACAAATACACACTATTTATAATACACTTGGTCACAATCACCAGGATCACTCTTGAGCAGTTTCGGACATGGCTCGAAGATCCGCCAATGTGGGCGTCCGCTGTCTTTCCAATTGGAGAATGTCCAGGATCTTGACCCGCTGAATGGTTACACTCACATTGTTGGAGCGCCGGGCTATCTTTGCCTCACACCGCTTGGAAATTCTGTCGGATTCAGCAACTAGAAAAGAGACATGCTTGTTCTTGAGCTCTCGTAGGCTTTGCAATAGCTCGATCTTCTGGGCTTTGGTGATCTTAGGGGACATGGAGAGAAAGAAGAGATGAAAACACGAGCCAGATACGACGTGCAGTCTGGTGCGATTTGCACCACAGACGGTCCAACCCACTGCACCACTCCGAGGGCACTCCGTGGGCGGTGAAAAACGCAACTGAGGAGAATTTTTAGCGTGAGTGTAAAATATTCTGATTAAAACTGAGAATTGCAATCATACGGATTAAAACTGTTGTTTTTGAAACGACGCGAGTAAACTCCACCGCCAGTCTTACGCCACGCCAGGGTCCAAATCACATTGAACCACGTAACAGATAAACATAAATGCCCACCATAATAACTGCCGGTCAAGTAGTACTGAACAGCAATTAACCCACAATTGTTCCTAGTTGACTTCCAAGTCAAAAGCAACTCACCCAAGTGGCAAACGGCTATCTAAAAGTGGCGCGCACACGACCCAACGCCTTCACTCGACACCTCCACACTCCTTGACAATAACTCACTCAACACCCCACAGACCAACACTCCACGATGGTTCTCGAGGCGACAATGATAGCGATAGATAACTCCGAGTACATGCGGAACGGAGATTATCTTACCACGAGATACGAGGCCCAACTCACCGCAACGGAGTTCATTTTTCAGAACAAGGTCAACTCCAACCCAGAGAACACGGTCGGGTTGTTGTCTTACGCCGACAATGGCCCCAAAGTGTTGTCCACTTTGACGACGGATTTCGGAAAGATCTTATCCGGCGCCCACGGCACTAAGATCAGTGGCGACAACCATTTTTCCAGCGGACTCCAAGTCGCCGCTTTGGCATTGAAGCATCGTCAGAACAAGGTACAAAACCAGCGAATCATTGCCTTTGTTGGAAGCCCCATCAAGGAAACCGAGAAAGAATTGGAGAAGTTGGCTAAGAAGATGAAGAAGAACAACGTGGCGGTCGATATCATCAACTTTGGCGAAGAGGAGATCAACACCGCCAAGTTGGAGAAGTTCAATGCGGCCGTTAACAACCACGACAACTCACACTTGGTTACAGTTTCGCCCGGGCCGCGCATGTTGTACGAGGTCATTGCCTCCTCGCCCATTTTGATGGAGGAAGGTTTCGAAATGGGCGAATCGGGCGATTTCTTCGGCATGGGCGGCATGGATGCCAATATGGACCCAGACTTGGCGCTAGCTTTGAGATTGTCCTTAGAAGAGGAGAAATTGAGGCAAGAGAGAGAAGCTGCGGAGGCCAAGGGCGGTGACTTGGACAAGATCGAAGAAGAGGTGGAAGAAAAGAAGGAAGACAGCTAGAAAGGGGATAAAATGAAGAAGATCAGGACATGAGTACGTCAAGCACGTCCATTCATATTTGGTGTCCGCCCATTTTTTTTCCTGGCTCTTTAGGATTATGTCAGAAGTATGTGCGCTCCAATATACGCAAGCATCAGTGACCACAATCGTAGCACTGCGAACATCCACTTGTACTCGTTACTATCCTATCGACTATGCCAGCACCAAGGGACAAGAGCATTGAGGTTGGCCCATTTGATAGTAGTGAAGTAAGCGCTATACAAATGCCAGTGTCGCAATTTCTAAATTTGTACTCTCAAGTATGTTCACGGTGGCATTATGCGTTTGTGCGGGTTTTACTCCCAGTGCTAACCTCCAGGGGAAATGGGATTTGACAGATTTGGCCAGTCCACCATGTATGGATAATTTGAGCTTCATGGGTGCCCCGGAATGCTTCCATGAAAGAAAACGAAACGCCGAAGTGCAACTGTACTTGCAATTGGAGCATTGGGAAAATGATGAGGCATTACACCAGTTGACTAAACACATGAGAACTACAATGAAAGCAGTTGGACTTGGAATTTCGTTGATTAAACGAACGAAGGTGATATTTAAGTACGAAAAGAGACTCAATTTGCGTGAATTGCCTCGGTCAGTCCTGATCGACAGCCACTGCATTTTGTCAAATAAACCCTTCGTTTTGCTTGACACCAGACAAGACTGGCGTACAAGAAATAACCCCCTTGTAACCGGATCACCTTATATTCGGTTCTATTGTGGGGTGCATTTGAAATCTCCTGGAAATCAAATTGTTGGAGTGTTATCAATTTTTGATACCCGCCCCAGAACCGAATTTCCACAAGAGAGTATTGATATGTTGACCCAGTACGCACTGGAGGTTATGACATTCTTACATGCACCCTATGACACGATAAAAGACAAAGGAAGCAATGAGCGGAGGGGCAGAGGCCATGCACATGCAGATGTCGAACAAATGCAGAAGAAGTTGGGTAGGGCCACAAGTCGGGGAAACAACCTAACTCTTTTCGAAAGAGACGGCTCAGGAAGCGCTTACACCAGCAACTTAAGCGCAGCCGACTTCTTCCAGTCTAAGTGTGTCGTCGAGAACACCCTTGCTTCGACCGAGAAACACAAGATTATCAAGCAATTGTATGATGTCAACAGTATGAATGACGGGTCGGCACTGATCTGCAATTCCATCAAAACAAGCGAGAACGTCGATATTGTCGGGATTTACGAAGTAAAAATGACTTCTGTGTATGCGTTGCCCTTCGAGTGTATTCCGTTGCAGCAGACATTGACCAGAGAGATGGTGCAAAACGTTGAGAAAGATGCGAAAGCGAGGCCCATCCAAAACTTTCAGGTCAGACTTTTGGGTCTGTCTGCGGGAACGAATGTTCCTATAGTCTATCAATACTTGAAAAGCGCCTTTGATAGTGACTACGGAATACAATACGCGTACCCCACCAACACTGCGACATTCAACCGTGGCGTATTCATGACATTTCTGAGCTCAGAGCCACGCCTAGTCACCAAAACCGAGCAGAGCTCGAAGAAAGGGGTTTGCGAAGCATGCATCCGATCGAATGGATTCATCATCTTCGCACTAAACAAATCGGTTACGAGTAAGTTCAGCCAGCAGAAGGTGTCGAGGATCTTTGACTATGCACGTATAATGCGAGAGATTTGTGCAAGCTGATCACATTCCCATTTGTCTCATAATTTCATATTCCTCATCATAGTGGCTGTCCGGCTCAGTCGCTTGCAACATTTCTTCATCTGGGAATTCATCTTCGATCAGGGTATTAGTAGGTGGAGCGCGCTTTTCTGTAGCAGGCTGCACCCGTTGGGTAGGTTCTGTAGGCAATGGATGTGGCAAAGTTGTTGAAGAAGGCGTCGCTTCTTCATCATCTTCACCTTCTTCATCGTCGCCAATGAATAATCCATTGGGTCTTCTGTGAATCGACAAGAAACCCCAATCATCGTCATCTTCATCATCGTCGTCATGAATGGTAGCAGCAGCAACCACTTTGCTGCGCTCAGCCACGTCAACCGCAGCAATGTCGTTATTAGGTTGGTAGAGATCGTCGTCTGATTGAACGTCGGAAGGGTTCTCATTGACAATGATAAGCCCCTTTTCGACCTTGAGTCGATGTATCTGCTGCGAAATAAGCTCGCGTCGATATTCTTTTAGTCTGAACGACTTGTGAGTCCGTAGCATTTTGACACAATCGGCGAAAGTGGCTCTGGGGAACAATCCGTGACACCAAAGCTGGTAGAACTGCAACACCGATTCCAAATTTTTGACTTCCGCATCAACTTTCATCAGATGCGCTGCCAGTTTGGTATAGCTGCCCTTCTTTAATTTTTCTCCTAGTTTCCGGTCATTCTTCTTGATGGAACGACTCAATTTCGGGTAGTTTGTGATCACCGGCGGAAGGCCCCGCGCGTGGTCAAAGAGAAGCTCATCGGTTATTTTGGGAATTCGTGTAACACGCCCAAGTTTGATGGGTTTATCAAGACCAAGGTTGTCGTTGTCTTGATCCGCCATGGGTGGTGAAGGTAGAGGGACGCGACGCGCCCCACCGAGTTAGAGTGGGTGCGCGATCGCGATAAAACATCCGTGCATCTCGTATCCCGTAACCTGGTCCCCAGAGGTCAAAAACCGGGACACAACTGGGGAGATAACCCCCTCAATTGCTCCACTTGCGGATTATTGAGGATAATTGCCGACAATTTGTGTTTTCAGTGCCGATTTCACTCGGGGAGTCTTGAGGGTTCTCCGTTTTTCTATGGGTTGAATTGCTTTCCCCGTCGCGAACTCTCCGTTCTTTCCCCGAGTTTGTTGCTGTATCTCCGCTTTGACAAGGCCCAGTTGCTGCGGCTACTACCGACTCCCGAAGCCCAAGTGGCATCGCGGCATTTGCCATAACGTCATTTGTCACGGTTAGCCCCCATTACACTGCATATACGTGTTTGAGACCCGCAGTGCGATCCTCTTCGAGATGCCGCAGCATCCATTTTAGGCGAGCAATTATGCGTTTTGGCTCGGCCCGCAATACACCCTTGGCCGATTTATAATGATGCCGTTTTCCTAATCTTACGGTTGTGCCCAGCAGCATTTTTGCATTTCCCTCGAGTTTCATCCCCAATCTTGTTTCATCCTTGATGCTTGCTGTTTTTAGCTTGGTGGTGCCGCTCCTCCCGTTGGTGCTTGCGTTCCTCAGTCTATGGGTGCCGTTATTAATCTCACTTAAGGCATTGCAATCTCCCACACCCCTCCAACTCCAATTCCTCCTCACTTACTGGCTCGTGTATGTGTGCAAATGCCTGGTCCAGAGCGCCACAGAACGGTTTTTGGGCGTTCCCAAATTGGACATTTTCGCCGAACTGCTCATGGTGTGGATGTTCTATGCCCGGGGCTGCACCGTGGTTTCCTCCTACTACTTGCCCAACATGGCTCGGTCAGTCTTGGGAATTTCGTCGGTGGAACAACTCGAGCACAAGACAATCGATCCGTTTGTACAGCAGTACATTGCCAACAGTATGGCGGTGGATTACGTTCTATGGTTACTTCCCCACAGAGCGGCCGAGCCGGTGGTCGGGTTCATGCGCGACCTTCGCAAGGGCAATACCCATCACCAAACCGTGCTTCTGTTTGCGGCAGACTTTTTTTGCTCGCCCGAGCTGCCGGAAATGTTACAGGCACGCTATCTCCGGACCAGCCGGTTTTTTGGCAGTTTGGCTCTGGCGGTGAAGGGCCCGGTGGACCAGACATCGCACGGTTCGGAGCGCAAGGTTTCGGGCACACGCCCCAAATCGCGCACCGCCAGCGTTGGCGACAAGTCGAGGGTCTCCAGTTTGGGCGACCCGCGCTCTTTCCGGGTGCGCGCCGACCCCAACGAGCTTCCTCTTGCGGGCGCGATGTAGCGCGACGGGACAGTACATATGTATTGACATTATTTGGCATAGCAGCAGAATACCCCACGGACAGGCACGGGATGCGGGATATACGGCAATATAAATGTAATTTAGTAGAAGGGCTCATTGCGGTAGACGGAAACAGGATAATGGGCGAGATTGGTGGCCGGGTGCCAAGCTGCGCCACGGCTGGCTTTGTTCATTGTTCTCTCGTGCTACGCCGAAGCCCAGGCCCTCGCACCTTCTATCGTGCGCGCACTTCCAGAAACACAATCGCGTGAGCCACTCATCGCCACGTTTCTCTCCTCATGTTTGTCGCGGAGTACCTCCCCCGATTAAACCAGGTTTCCGTCAAGGTGCAAATGCGTCCCGAGGAAATGGTCGAGAATGTCATTCTCGATGCGAGATCATTACTAGTGCGAACCACCGCCACCACCCACAAGATTACCCTACCGTTCACCAAGTTCATTTCCACCAGACCAACGGGGTATTCCTTCCGCGATCAACTCCTTTCGTTGAGTTTTGCCACCGAGGCAGCGCCCCTGTTGCAAGGCTCGTCATTTATGGATTTAGCCCGATCCGGAGCTCAGCTATGGTCTGTCAGTGATCTCGTGGCCAAAACACCAAAGGACGAGAACAACGTCAACCTCTTCCAGTTTTGCTGCAAGAAATGCAATACCGCGGTGGTGAACTCGGCAGACCGCAAATTTATCGACATGCCGTCTGAATTCTGGCAAGAAATGATGGATTTTTGGCATTGCCACAAGCCGCACCAACATCACCACAACGAAAACAGTAAAGATTACAATGGAACGATAAAGCCTCGCTCAGGCTTTGTACATATCGGATCCTATTATCTTCTTCTCGAAGGAACTTCTTCCGATTGCCCCAAGTGTGGTACTTCGTTGGGGAGTTTGGACAATGAGTCGGTCAAGTTGTTCAAGTGGAACTTATGCTTGAAATACGATGGCAACTCGGAACTATACCCTTCATTTGCATCCGTCTACTACGCTATTCTAGATAAGGTGAATTCATCGGCAATCCGCAAGTTCACGTTCAAACTGAGCTCCTCCGTGGTAAATATCTGGGTGCTTAACTTAGGCCTTTCAGTATCGGTCACCAACCAGCCCATCTTGACCAACTCCTTGAAACTATTCTACATTGACAATGCCGATTATGACGAAGATGAAGTCGTGGAGCTACCTGAAATTGTGTTTCAATCGCTCATCAAAGAGCTTTCGTCTATTAATTCAAATATGCCCCGCGATTGTCAAACCGCGGAAATGTCCGTTGACGATACCAAGAGATTGTACCATGTCAGTTACCTAGTACCAAGACACATCTAATTTTATATAAGATTCCCCTCCTCGATTATAGACTTGACCACCGGAACGACCTGCTTTCTTGTCGCAGCGACATTAGCTTGGTTGTACACATGAAATATATTCTTTTCGTTAACACTGTTAATGACATCCAATGTAGTGTCATCCAAGAACAAGTCGTTATCCAACTTCAACGCCGTCGCATATTTGGCCAAGTCTTTAAACTCTTGGTCGGTGGAGTAGTAACAAAATTCTCGCGCATGCTGACCAGTGTCCTTTCTAGTGAAAGATGTCGTCATCACAATGACATCTAGATTAAAGCTTGCTAGCATATTGGTATACGACCGAGCAAATTCCTCCGCAGAAAAGTTCTTGGTCAACCAAACCATTCCTTTTCCAACCGAGCTGAATCCAATCGAAGCCTTCTTTCCCGAAGCACTCACAAACGTGAATTGCTTGTAGTCCTTTCTCAATATGTCATAGAGGGAGAACCCTTCCATATTTTTCTTGGCCGCTTTTAAGTTGGAATAGAACGACTCAACAGAAAAGCTTCCTGGTACGGCCAAGGTAGTTTCCAAAGATGCTGAAGTCTTATCAAAGATTTGCTGGTAGTGGGAGAAGGCATCAACGTCACCCTGTTCAACCTTTTGGGTCATGTTAGCAGTGTCAATTAACAAGGGACCCAAAAGCAACAGAACTGGTTCAGCTGATATTTTCCCCTTCAATTGGTCGTACCAATAGTTGAACACTAAACTAGTACAAGAACCGTTAGGACGAATAACACGTGGAGCAGCATCCTTAAACACTTGTTCATCTTCATGATGGTCTATGATGCCGCTGACATTCAATCTTTTCTGTTCGTAAAGTTTAGTCAAGAGCTCACCTTGAAGATTGCAATGGTCAACAAGCACTACTTCCAACTGAGTGGAAGAGAGCTTAGTAAACTCCAGAACATCCTCCAAAAAGAAGATATCATCTTCGGAAATGGAATGAGACTTTAAAAGCAAAACAATGTCTCGTCTCAACTTCAACTCGTCCTTAGAAATATTGATAAGAGGTAAGAACGGCTGTTCATGCGGAAATGTCTGGGCGTAAAAGAATGAGTAGGTGATAGCACATACTACGGAGTCCATATCCGCAGACTGATTTCCAGTAACAAATTTTATGACATTCAGAGGTTTAACTGGACGAAGATCTTTGAGGAAGGATGTAATTAGCATGTTAAAAGTATGACAATGATGCTGGGGAGCGATCTCTATTGAGAGTAATATGTCGCACTTTAAGCGCAGGACAATACATCGACGCATATAGCCATCAGGTAAGTGTCGTCACACGATATAGACCAAGAATGCCAGAAAATTACTACAACCGTCAAGAATTTAAAGAGAAGAAAGGATCTTTATTTTGATGTACACTTATCAATACGCTTCAGTGCCTCACTTTGCGTAATGCAAGACAAAGTCCATCCATTGTCTGCTCTTGATTTGCTCGGGAGGCAACAGGAAATTACCGTAAGTAGTGACTCTCATGTACCAGAGGTACCACGCCATGGCCACAACAACTGCAAGCGTAGAAAGCGCCAACTTTGTCTTTTTCAAACCAAGAGGTGGCACGCCGTTCGAAACGGAAAATCCCTTGTTGGTGCAGATAAATTCAACGAAACCACCAGTAAACAAAGCAGCGATCAAATGAGCTGGCAAGTAGTGATGCAAGAATTTTTGTCTATTCATCAAGAAGAATGGGAAGTAGTGAGCAGCCCAACCAACAAACAAGAAGCCCAATGTGTTGTATAATCTTGAAGTAGATTTTTCATTCAAAAGGTGGACACCTCTACGGGTGGTAAGAAGATCGGCCAAAACAAAACCCACATAGATAGCGAGGAAACCAGACTCAAGCCAAAATCCAACAACATTTCCACCAAAGAAAATTTGACGCTTGAGATCGTTATCGTTCCAGAAAGATACACCAGAAAAGGAAAGAGGCCAAGCATCCGGCTGAGATGCAAATGGGTGGTCAGAAGACAACATATTGTTGTGCATGAACATCAATCCTTGCAATTCCCACCACTTCTTCAAGAATGGGATATGCTCGATGGGCTTAGGAGAATAGTGGTTTCTCACGTCGCTCTTAGACAAGCCTATGATTTTATCAAATGTCCAAATATTGTCCTTCTCCGGTACCTTCTTGTTACCACTGACCTCTTGTTGGTTAAAACCCCACTCAGGTAACAACTCATCATCATGAGTCCACATAGCAACCATGGTGTCTTGGTGAAGAATTCTCATATCGGTGGCCAAAGTAGATATTTTGGCTCTCTTGGTCAGACTGGGCTTACCGATTTCAGCAAGACGTAAAATGAACAAAGTTTCGTTGTATCTGGATTGAGCTAGTTCATCGTAAACAGCAATAAATTCTTCATTAGTTGCTTTCAATGGAGAGGCAACGTCATGAGTCAACAAGAAAGCACCGGTACCGACATGTCTGAAACGTACAACATCATTGGTGTAGACGCTGTCCCCTCTTTTCTTGTCTGGGGCAGTTGGAATAATCTCCCAATGGGAATTGGCATCTTGAACTTCACGGCCATCCTTTTCAACAACACAAGTGACTTGTTGCTTATTGGAAGACACTCTGCCGGATTCATAACGTAATGGGTAAACTTGTTCGTGAGAGTGCAAGAAGGCACCAGTATCTTTGTGCTTGATTGTAATCACGTCGTAAAACTGAACAGCCTTAGAGTTCTTAACCAAAGCAGACTCTTCCAATGTCGATTGGAACTCAGCAGACATGAACGCATCTCCGGGACCAGACTTTCTGAGAATAGAGAAATGTAAATGGAACCAGTATAAGTAGATGCAGAAAGGGATCACGATCAAAGACAAGAGACGAGCAAAAAAGTGTTTCGCAATTTCATCGAGAGAGAGACCCTTTTTAATATCAAGCAAAACCCACAATTCGTACACCACTGCCAAACCAATAGTTAAGTAAGTAAACACACCCACGTATTTGGTGGAAATGACACATGACAACGAGACACCGGTCAAAAGAAGCCACACCCACCACCATTGAGTGAAAGGTTGACGGCGGTAAGTGCTGAATTTGGCGTAGGCCAACATTGTCAATGCCACACTCAAAATCAAGGTAGCATCTAACAAGATTAATCTGGAGTCGATGACATGGGCATTGTCAAAGAGAACAATAGAAGAGGACAAGACACAGGCGAGAATCGAAAAATTCAAGGTTTTCATGGTCAAAAACATCACTGGCACTGTAACTGTACCCTGAAGAGCCAGCAACGAACGGTAAGCAACATATGGCACACTATTGGACGTGTAACTTTCGCCAATCGTGTCAAACTTGAACAGACCATCATAACCTACAAGCCAACCTGCAAAAGCAATAAGCAATTTGGCAAATGGTGGGTGCAAATCGAAAAAGTAGGTTCCTTCCAAATAGTAGGAGGCAAATTTACCAAAGTGAACCTCGTCGAAAACAACCTTGTCTGGATATCCGAGAATCCGGAATCTCACAAACGCGGCCACCGCAGTTACCACCGCCATAGCAATGTAATAATGTTGGTCAGATTCGGATTCAGTGAGAAAAACCTTCTCCTTGACTTCGAAAAGATCAGGTTGATCCTTCTCCAGAGTCAGGTTGACTCCCTTTTTGCCTCTCTTTCTCAAAGTTTGAGACATTGCCAAAAGATCAAACACTAATTGTTTCGAGAAGTAGACAGGTTGGAGAAAAGCCTCGCAGGCATACACGTGATTCTGGGCGCGGTTTTGCACAGCGCGACACTTTTATTTAGCCCATACTGTAGAAATATTTGCTGGCCCTTTTGTATGTACCGGTCAGTGCGATCTAGATCTACCATCACATTATTTTTTTGATCCGCTTCTGGTATCCTCCACGACCCTTGATTATCGGGAAAGACTGTGTAGACGCTTGTCTAGAACCGGGTAGAGATGGCTTTTGCGCATTTGGTACCGGAGGCGTTGTGGGCAGGCGCGAGAAGTAATCAAGAGTAGGATTAGAACCAGAATTATCCGACCGAAAGACGTTCTTGTCAGAATTCTCGGGATCACTAATACTAGGAATCCGAATTGGTCTCGAGGTGGACAATTGTATGATATGAGCATTCTTCTCCTCTAGAAGAGCTTCAAACCTGACAATCACAAGATTGAGTTCCCGAATCTTCTGCTCATAGACATCCACGGACTTTCGCAACTGCTCGCCTAGATCATGTTTCAACGCTTCGATCCGCTTTTCGTGGCTTTGTGTGCTGTATGCAACCAAATCCTCAGACCTTTCAAGCTCAGCGGCCAACCGTTTGTTACTCTCTTTCAAAGAATTCATCTCAATTTCCATATCAAACATTTTTCTCGATTGTTCCTCGGGATAGATTCTTTCCGGCGAAGGGTCCATTTCATTATTCTCCCGGGTTTCTATTAAGCCATCGCCTTGGCCTTCAATCTCAGCGAGTTTTGCCTTTGATTTGAAATCTTTCAATTCTGTATCCCGTGCAGCCCCGTCCAGTTCGATTTTGAGAATTATTTGACGTGAAGTAGATAGGCTTGCCTCGGAAACAGTATATCGTTGTTGCATGTCTTCAAGCATGCGTTTTAATTCCTCAACTCGAGCATTAAGCTGAGCCAATTCTTCATTTTTAAGATCTAATTCTTCCGTCGTCTCTAGTCGAAGCTCTTTCATTGTAGCCAAAAGGTCATTGTATGCAAGCTCCGAAATGTTATCGCTGGAGTGTGTTTTTGAGGCAGATTCACGCATAATCTGATGAATGTGACGTTTTAGTTCCAAGCAGTTTAATTTGCTCATTCTCTTAACGTAGTTTAAGAATTCAATTTCGTTTTTCAATAGCAATACTTGCTTTTGGTAGAACTCAATAGCCTTCTGTGACTTTCCTCCATAAATTGATTCTTCGTCGTGCACATATGTCGCTTCAGAGCTTTCTCTCGATATCTTGCTAGTCTTCACGTCGCTTTTCAACTGCTTAGTCAACAAGTCAGACGCACCCTTAGGTGCTAATTGAATGCTTCCGATTGCAATGTGATTAATATCTGTGTTTATGCTATTGTTAACATTGGTTGAACCCTTGTCAGTGTGTAGTTTCTCACGCGTGGAGAATAAAGAAGAGACGGAATTCCTTTTAGTATTTTCTTCAAGTTCCAACTCCAGTCCAATTGATGCTCTTCCAGCAAAATCAAAATTTTTAAACTGTATGCTACCATCTCCCCCAGCATGAGCAGTATGATTATCAATAAACAGAACTGATGGTAGTTTAGGACTGAATGGCAAAGGTAATTCTAGACGAAATCCCTGAGCAGCCTTTTCTCCGTCACTTTGCGACAGTCCGACAGAATGTCTTGCCGATGGTAATGACGACCCAACCAGCCTTCGGTCTTTAGGGACTGGGAAAAATGCCCTTTCAAATTCTGAATTCAACAGTTCTCGATCGTTAGCGATACTAGATAGAGCCCAATGATTCGAGAGAGAGGGGAAAATATCCGGATTCAATCGCAAGCATGTGAGGAGAATCACCTCGTCCGACACCTCCTTTCCATTATTTTCCACAAGAATCCACCTTGTGGGATCTCTGAGTTCTTCTTCTAGGGTAAGTCTGTTGATAATGTTCGGATGCATTATGACTCGTTTTAAAAGAGTTTGAGCGCATTCACCAATGTAGGTATAAATTGGAAGAAGGAATGTATCTTCAACCTGGGTCAAGAATTGCAATGGAAGTATAGAAGGGTTTGAGTTTTGAAAATACTTGATTGGCAGTTTAGCGAAATCGAGTACATGTAAGGGAAAAAGCCCGTAAAGTACACTTAGTAGGTACAGAGTATCAAAGTTCCCGTCTCTCTTCAAGAATGCTTTGAATGGAGGAGAGCTAGTATCATAATGAGCGACACTCCACTCAATATTTAGGTTGGCAAGTGATTGCACCATGGCCGTCTCTCGATTATTGATAAACTTCGAATATCTTTTCAGGGTTGCTAGTCTACCAAAAATATAGAATAATTCTGGAAGATAATTAAATAACGTATCACTGATTTTGCCGATTATCATTAAAAGAGCGAGCAGGGCTCCAGATATGATGGACAAATTGTAATCAAACGAGATTGAACGAATCAAAGTTGCAAATAATGGAGTTGATGTTATGGAATTAATATGAGGGGAGTTTGTAGAAAGAGTTTGACAAAGCAGTAGGCACGCCTTTTGCCGTTTCGTTGGGATGCGGAAGTACTTGTCTAGCAAGTTAAAATATTGAGTAGGATTTTTTAGTACCATGTCTTTGAGCAAATCTGATGCATTCTGATCAGCATATTGAGCTCTTTCGGTATTGATTGAAGGACATGTATCAGCAATCACGGCTTCAAATCCTAGCAAAGTGCTTGATCCCGAAGCGCCCATAATGAAAACTTTCAAGATAGAGTCTATTACCAAAGAAGAATTGGCTTCGACGCGCGACGACGGCGGGTATTCTTTGAGATCAGAGGATTCTAACACAACTTTCTTGAAGAACTGACGGGCCTTTTCCACAAATGCTAAGTCGTAGCCACCACTATCTAGTGCGGGACGCAAGTAGGTTTGCAAGCACTGTTTTATATGGTCGTTATTCAAAACAGGTACAAGTCGAGTGAGGACTTCGAGGAAGAATATTTCCCTCGAGATGCTTTCTGAGTTGAGAACGTGGCTATCATGAATCGCCTTTAATGATTCATTCAAGGTAGCACTGGCAGTGACATGCTTCTTTATATAAGCATCTATGATGAGAAAGACATCCTTGACATCGGCCGAAGGAGAATTGATCCAGTCAAAATTGTTTTCCCAACTATCGTAAACAGTTGACAACGCTAATGCCAAGGATTTGGAAGACCCTTGCATGGTTGGACGTTTTCAAATGGGAAGTGGTAACTGATGCTTGTGATATAGCTTACCTGCACTACTGAAGCCGTTTTCATGTCTTCCATGTTTAGGTTGGAGCGGGAAACTTGTAAGTTGTCGAGAGGAGATTGAATATTCGGTTTTAATATACAGTGAAATAGACTTAGAGCTTGTCAAACTGTTGCTGTAGAGCGGATTTGGCAATTCTTTTTGGGGAAGTGCTGCTCCAGTTTCGGAGGGGAAGAATTGCGCGCATACTCTATCCACCTTACCGACCAAGTGAACTCACTCTGTTATCACCCGCATCGTTGAATATATTAGAAGATGGACATATCTCCCGAAATCCTAAATCGGGAAACAGAACTTCACGCAAATGAACCTGCTTCGGACTCCCTCCTAAGTTTTTCCGATAATCAATGGAATCCTGAAATACTAATCTCGACAATCCAGTCACATCTCAAAGGACGATTGAGTCAATTTGCTAGCGTATCATCACAGGAAGAATACACCCAAGTGGCGCAATTTTTTCCTGACGAGATTACAGACTTATTGAAGGAGCTCTCGTCGTGTCATTTCGAGAATCATCGGTATCTTTGGTTACTCACAGTGGGCGAGGTAGTCCGAGCTGCATTTGTCGTGAGTTCTTACGCTGAGATAGTACCCGAACCGAGCACTCAGATGTCTTTTGCAACAACGTCGATGATGCCGACTATGAACGAAATTTGTCTTTACTTGGAGAATCTTGTGAAAGAATGGGAATTTGACTCTCTTCGAAAGTCTCTCGATTCGACATCTGACAGACTTACGCTCTACTTTTACCGCACTTTAACTGTGGCTTGTGACTGGCTCACAAAAGGTCCACGGCTTTTACATGACGAAGCTTGTCTCCACGTGATCGTCCACCGAATAAGTACAATCGACCAAAATTCATCAGAGGAATTGATGGCCACGATTTTCCCCACATTGGCTAGTTTTTCTCGTTCAGCGTTTTTTTGTGGTTGTCCTGATCTTGTTTTGCAGATTGACGAACGGCTTTCCAGTGTAAGCCATGCTACGGCACTTTTGCTGCTGTACAAACTAGAGTTCAAGACATTGATGGATTTTTGCCGCTATTTTGGTTACTGTCTAGTAACATGTGCCGTTTCGGGTGACAAAATTGACCAAAATTTATGCAATCGGGCTGATATTTTCTTGACTGCACTCATTGGCTTGCCAAACTTACGGGTTCTGAATTACACTATACGCAAAGACCTGGATCCAGAAGGACCTCATGCCAGGACACCTAATCGGTATATCACAGTCGAGGGAAGAGAAGAGTTATCTTTCTTCTACATCATAAACAGCATTTTGCGAATGAATCATCTAGTTGAACTTGTCAACACAACTGAAAGATTTCAGAGTGAGTGCCGTTTTCTCTCGGTTAGTCTTCATTCACGTGTATCGAAGGCACTTGATGTTCTGGCATCGGCGCCACATTCGCACACGCCCAGTGTTGTTGCCCTTCCCGCGTTCGAAATCGACGCTCGAAACGCTTTGCCCGCTCGCAATTCTTGGGCAATGAGCTCCATACTCGAGGATGGAACTTACAAGGAAAAGCTGATTTTGGTACTCTCATTTCTCCAGCATCTAAAATTGGTGAAAGAGAATACAAAAGGTGTGACTCGCAAAGGGAAAATCATCAAGTTAGTACAGACGTTCACGGTACATGGACTTCTGCCTAATGTTGATTTACGTCTCAAATTGGCTAACGACGATATCCTTTCATTGATCAATAGAATTGACAAGTTCAGGTATCCGGGCAAGATGGTGTTTGTTGAAGCGTTGCGTAAGATTGTGAGTCTTTGTGAGTTGCTCTTTGTGAAGCATATTTATGAAACTATGAATATTAAATCAGGCGTGGATGCCCTTCTAGAGCACATTTTCCAAACGCTGATTCCATTCAGTGAGGTAATGAATGTGAAATCATTAATGGAATTGAATAGTGCTGGTGAACTCGGTTATTTCCATAAACCTATTTTGCTGGAAGATGAGCAACTCAAAGAATATAGCAAGTGCTTGGAACGATTTACGTTATTAGAACTGCAGTTCTAATTGAACGGACTAAGATTTTGAGAAACTAGTTCCGTGTTCTGTTCTTGCATATTCTCCTCAATATCATTTTCTTTGTTCGTCCATCCTCGAGAGGTGTAATTGGTCTACAAATAAATTGCTTCTATGGAATGCAGCATTATGGGGCTAAGCCACAATACACTATGTGATGGTCTTATTATATCTCTGCCACACAAATCATGGCTATGTGGAAGGGACTGCGTCATGAGGTCAGTTATTAACCACCAACTGCAAAATACACAACGTCATGTCCTATTCGAAGTCATCAATTAATTGTAACCCCGCAAATAGAATTGAGCAAACGGCGGATAAATTGCATTCATGCGATGTTAAATATCTCACGGATAAACCGATAAACCGATTAACAAATAAACCAAAGTGATCTTCATATCTTGCGTAGGTATGTATGCACGCATCGGGGTAGACGCCCTGCCGACGTGCCTTAAATAACGCAGATCGGCGTGGTGCAAACACCGATGCGCGAAATTAGTCTCAACTGTGGAGAGGGCTAATGGGGAGAAAACTATGGAATAAATATTCAAAATGAAATGGATAAAAAAATTGAGCAATTTTACTCATCAATAGTCAATGACAAGATATCTGACAAAAGTTCTGTGATCAAAAAAAAATTCCTTTCCCGGAAATACCTGCTGAGAAGTGCCTTTGCGGAATTATTTTACGAATGCCGAGTCGGCGGTATGGGTGTTGTAGCCGCTCCATACTGTAAAAAGAGCGCAGCCGATTATGCACAGTCGGAAAAAAAAAAAAAAAAACAGGGACTTCATGACGCCTTGTTGTGGGTCCGTCAAATGATATAAAACAGGGGAATTTCCCACTAGACTTTAATTCTATATTTGACCATTCGATCATGTCTG
This sequence comes from Clavispora asparagi, assembly GCA_030573135.1. Lineage (NCBI taxonomy): Eukaryota > Fungi > Ascomycota > Pichiomycetes > Serinales > Metschnikowiaceae > Clavispora > Clavispora asparagi. The sequence goes on from JAJMCU010000005.1 coordinate 72,103, forward strand.
AACCAAATAGCCCCAGTATGTCTTCCACCGATGAAGATTCCAAACCATATGCCGCCTCTGTTAACTCAAAAAACCCTTATTCCGAAACGGCTCTGTTTTCAAAAGTTTTAACCAGCAAGAGTGTGCAAAGAATCATTACTCTGTTGCAAGAAGATGGCGTTTCTCTCGGCCCATTAGAACAAGGTTACGACGTGGTCAAAGTCCTCACAAAACCAGATCCCTCTGGTGAGTTACATCCAGAAGATGAATGGAAATACCCAGTTGACTTGGAAACCAAATTGCGGTTGGTAGAATTTATCCCAGGTGACAAGAAAAACCCTAAAAACATGAGCAATAACCGCAAGTGGTTGATTACTATCATGTTGGGTATGATTTGTTTCATTGTGGCTTTGGGATCTGCCATTGTCACAGGTGACCTTGCTCGTCCCATGGAATATTTTGGCGTTTCGGAAGAAGTAATTATTCTATCATCTGTCACGGTTTTCGTTCTCGGCTTCGGATTTGGTCCTTTGTTGTTTGCTCCATTGTCAGAAGAACTTGGCCGTTCGATCATCTACGTCGTCACGTTGGGAATGGCGGTGATTTTTATTATTCCTTGTGCATTAGCGAAGAACATTGGCACATTGCTAGTCTGTCGTTTGATTGATGGTATTATGTTCAGTGCTCCGATGACCTTGATTGGTGGTTCGTTGGCTGATATCTGGGAAGCTAAAGATCGTGGTAAGGCAATGGCGGTATTTTCTGCTGCTCCGTTCTTGGGACCTTGCCTTGGTCCACTTTTTGGTGGATTGCTCGGAGATTTCACCTCTACCTGGAGATGGGTTTACTACGCCTATCTTATAATTGCTGGTGTCTTCTACGGACTCTTTTTGTTGATTGTTCCAGAAACTCACCACAACACCATCTTGAAGAGAAGAGCAGCCAGTCTTAGGAAGTTAACCGGCGACGAATCTTACAGATCCGTATCTGAGTTACAAGTCCGGTCTTTCCTGGAAGTAGCGAAGGTGTCGCTTTTGCGCCCATTTTTGCTCCTCAGTGAAGTCATTGTCAGTTTGATAACCCTTTACATGTCCGTGGTCTATGGTTTGTTATACATGTTCTTTTTTGCTTATCCAGTTATTTACATGGAAGATAAGGGTTGGTCTGCGAGCAAAACAGGAGTGATGTTCCTTCCTATTGCTGCAGGTGTTATTCTTAGTTCATGTTGTGCTCCTTACATCAACAGTGACTACAACAAGCGTGCTCAACTATACAGAGACCGGGGAGAGTTGCCTCCTCCAGAGTTGCGTTTGATTCCAATGATGGTTGGTTGCTGGTTTGTCCCAATTGGTTTGTTTGCCTGGGCCTGGAGTTCTTACACCAGATTGTCCTGGGCTGGACCGGCATTCAGCGGTTTTGCATGTGGTTTTGGTTTCCTTTCCCTATACAACCCGGCAAACAACTACATTGTAGACTCTTATCAGCATTATGCCGCAAGTGGATTAGCAGCTAAGACATTTGTCAGATCTATCTGGGGTGCTTGTGTGCCTTTATTCACCATTCAAATGTATCACAGATTGGGTAATCAGTGGGCTACAACTTTGATGGCATTTCTTTCATTGGCATGTTGCGCCATTCCATTCTTATTCTACACCTATGGACCAAGAATTAGAGAGTACTCCAAGTATGCTTACTCCCAGGAGAAAACCGAAGCATAATGACCATCAGTAACTGATCACATCTAAATCAAATAGATTTTAATACTAATGAATATTTAATTAAAAACTTTAGTGATATATATTGACACTTGGTAGTGAATATGTATGGAATTTTCGAGTGAAAAGACTGTGAGAACCCATCAACAATTATATTGCAGAAGCAGTTGTGCAACATGGATGCACATGAAGAGTTCGTGCTCAAGAAAGTGCTTCGCTAGCTCAGTTGGCAGAGCGTCAGTCTCATAACAATCGTTGTGTCATCTGAAGGTCGACAGTTCGAACCTGCCGCGGAGCATTCTCTTAATCTTTCTTTGCTTCGCTAGCTCAGTTGGCAGAGCGTCAGTCTCATAGCAGTTGTTGTGAAATCTGAAGGTCGACAGTTCGAACCTGCCGCGGAGCAGAGTTTTTTTCGTCTCTTGAGAGAGATCCTGCTTTCGGTTTCTCTAGCTTTTTCATTTTTCTTTTAGTCTTGTAAGGATACGACATTGTATTGGTTATGTACTTTTCGCTTTTTTAGCATTTGCTTCTAGGGTGGCAGACCTTCCTCGTCTTCTTTTTAAAGATCGTTCGAGTTGGTATTCTGTTCCAAGAACGGTCGTCGCGTTCGGCCATACAGGGTCAGACTCGACAGTATGATTATCTTCACTGGGTTGTGCAACAACTAAGTTGTCCGTAGAGTCTACCTTATTAGATGTAAAAGATCGATGATTCACATCAACAGTATCAGACTCAGCGGTCTTCCCTTCAATGATTGCGGGTTGGGGATCTTCTTTCACTTCCGTCTTATCCACTTCAAGCTCCACTATCAGCTTATCAATAACTTCTGTAGCTGTTAAATCATTCAGACCTATTATAATAAGATCATTTTCCTCGGGGGACATCGCATCAACAAACGTTTCGTCCCCTTCAGACACCATTGTGTATGAAATGTTCTCTTCTTTGGAGGTTGGTACATTAGCCGGGGCTGGCGATCCAGAACTGTCAACTGTAATCAAGTCTTGATTGGATTGTCCTTGATCGCTTTGAAGATCGAGAACATCCAATGGTCTCGCTTCACGATCATTCAGATGTGGCCCCGATTCCGTGTCAGCTTCAACCATTACATGGGGGGAAGTCAATATTGTAGATGGGTTAAAGCTTTGATGAATTGTCGTTGGGTTCGATGTATTTGTCTCATTCGATAATTGAGTCCCGTTCAAGACTTTGTTCGGAATAAATACAACGGAAGACACACTCGATTTGTCCACAGCCGCATGTATTGCCTCATGCAGAGTTTGTGGACCTAGTCTGTCAATGTTACCAACGAGCTGTTGCTTCGGCAAAGATAATTGTTCTGCTGAAATGTCTTTCCAACCAGAAATTGGGGTTGTACGACTAGGTGGAAGGATATGTGAGGCTCGATGTCCCACAAAATCGGAAGAAGCAGTGGATAGTCCATGAACAAATTCAGGCTGATATACGGTTTGGCCGTCACTAGTTGATATGTCTCCAGAAATTTGACCTATTCGAGGCAAATATGAATCACGGGAGAGCTTTAATTCCTGTTCCACCCGTGATTCTCGTTCTAATTGAGCTAGTTGAGCCTCTCGAGCCAATTCTGCTTCTCTTGCTAGCTGTGCCTTCTGAGCAAGTTCGGCTTCTCGCGCTAATTCTGCTTCTTTTATTAATTGCGCTTCCCGTGCCAATTGTGCCTCTTGATGTAGCTTTTTCTCATGTTCAATTCTCTTTTGACTCTCTTCTGAAAATTTCACGATAAGTTCGTTCAATATGTCAGAATCATCCTTCATCAACGAATCTATTTCTCTTTTTGATTTAGACACAAGCTCGTTTATAAAAATGAAAAAATCTTTTTTTGCCATTCTCTTTGTCTTTCCTCCAGGTGAATCTACTTTCGGCACAGTACTTTCACTAGCATCAACCAAGGAGTAGATGGAAATATAAATGGCGCAAAGCGTGTCATCAACTTGGGAAGTCGGACCAAATCCGTTATTAAGTTTTTTCATATCATTGATAACACTCAAGAGCAAGATTAAGCCTTTGACGTTCTCGGAGGTACTTTGAGATTTGACATTATCAGCAAGTCCTTTGGCTTTGTTCATAAATACCGGATGGGATGTCTGAGCCATAAATCTCTCCACGTACGTGTTCCTAATATCAAGAGATGATCGAACTAATTCGCATATTGAGGAACATACTTTTTCCCAAGCAAAATATAACAGAATCATCGTCGAATTTGCTCTTCTCAACTTTGGTAGCATTTGGGTCAAAGACGACAAATCTCTGTCTTTCTTCAACAACAAAATGTAGAATTGGGTGTACTGGTACATGTAAACAAAATGTTTTCCTGGCCGTTCGTGTTCAGGCTTCCACATCTGAAGAAAAGATTTATTGGAAGCTTTCAAGAAGAAAAATTTTGACATCACATCTATGGCTTTTTTGAAGTCATTAAATTCTTCATTTAAAATGATGGAGATTCTGTAATGTGGTTTGTGGTACCATCCTTTCTTATCTAACGCAATAAGTTTTTTTAAGGAATCAATGATCAAATTGTACACATCTTCTTTACTCCAAGAGCTGCGACTAGCATTCATTTGCAATGCCACATCTCTGTTGAGGTATTCCACTGCTGTATCAACGGTTATCTTGTCTGCCTTGACATACTTGTAAATTAGGTCACATAATTTATATGTCGCTTCCAATAAAGGATCCGATGAAACGCTTTGCTCCTTGCTGTACGTACTCGCCCTGACTAACGCATCTAAAACTTGGCCTGGTTCATGTTTGAGTTTGTCCTTGATTTTTGCCAAATAATAATAAGATGACCAGTCTTCTCCATTTGACTTGATAGCGAGGATTATACATCTTAACATCAATTTGAGGCAAAACTTTACTGGCACATTAGGTTTGTCAGAAACGGCCAGAAACATAGATTGATTTCTCCTTCTCACAAACTTTGGACCAACATATGCCTTCAATGCAATCATGTCCATCGGACTTCTCGAAGCACCATAAAACTCCTTCACTAACGAGTTCATCAACACACTCACCATAGGTTTATTTTCATCTTTTCCGAAATCTGGCAGTTGCGTGATTATGTTAACGGCCATCATATAACATAAGAGCGATTTTCGTTGTATATTTGCCGTCTGTGCCTTCCTATCTATGGTATTCAATTTGTCCGAGGTCCATATCAAATCGTCCTCAACAATGAATCCATATGCTTGCCCGAGTAAAATCCAACTTTCTATTCTAGCGGTTCCGAATACAAGATCGTCTTTTAGAAGCCTGATAATCCTTTCCAATTCGACAGTTCTGCTTTGAGCGGATTTCTTCCTAATTTTATAGGAGTTGAACATAAGAATTGCTTCCAAATAGTATATTCCACCATGAACAAGATTTCCCTTCGTTTGAGGTTTCACAAAATTCAAGTTGCGCAATCCATAAAATGCCTCTTTGATAAAACGAGGGTCTATTTCGGTAAGGTCCAAATACTTTTCCAAGGAAATGTTATTTTCCACTAAACCAATATCTGATTCAATGTCTGCATCTCCAATGACTTCAAATAAATCATCAATAACTTGTTTAGTGTCATTTCTGGGCGCCTTTAAAAGAGGAGAATGCCTGAAACACAATGGAAGTATAAACGCAGCAAGTTCTTCAGCGCTAGCCTTATCCAATTGACCACATTCTTCGGTGTAATGATCCACAGGAAAATGACCATGTATCTTAACCTTGTAGTGAAAGCGACAAGAGAGTAATTGAGCAAGTTCATGGTCAGGCCTGTCAGCTAAATTTACTAAGGTATCTTCCGCGAATCGCAATAAAAGTCCATGTGATGCATCGCATAGCCGGCGTAACCCAAACTGGCCGTGAATCAATATTAAAAGATCTTTTATCATTTCATCTTTTGTTGCGATATTTGACTCGTCTAATCGATTGACTGAGTATATGGAAATGAGGCAAATACTTTCAACACAAAAGTCCTTAAATTTAGAGAAGACTTTATCAGATACTGTGGAAAGGGAAATTTTGTTTCCTGTGATAAGGGAAGCTTCTTCATGTAAGCTGAAAGTGTAGCTGAGCTCAAAAATTCTGCATAAGTTATTGATGACCCCTAGATTTGCCTCGAAATGGGGGGATGGTAATTTCCATTTGTTATCAGAGAGGTATTTGAGGAATGCCGAGGAGTAATTGCCGTAAAAGCTTAGAGAGTTTAAGAGAAGGCTCACCCTTTCCATTTTATGATCTTTGTAGCGTTCACTATCCCAAAATTGAAGAACAAATTCAAGAGTTTTTTCAAACCCTCTTTGAAAGCCAGTAAATGACTTTTTCACTTTGTAGTACAGAAATAAAATATTCCAGAGACTCAACTTTAAATCAATTGGACAAACTGCAAGAAAATCACGAACACTCTTCAAAGATTCCCGGTCAAGAGTTGCCCTTCCATGGACTACCGACTCGACTAATGAATTTCCTGAAGACGTTATATGAGTTTCAAGTCCATCTGGTATAGTTTCATCGATTAATATAAGTTCCAAAAGCTCAATAGTTTCGGTTTCTTCATCACTTTTTGAATCATTATTGTAAAGGATCTTGGAAAAAATAGACAATATTGAGGACGTGTTGAGCCTTCTATTCATCGTTTCTTCATTGAGCTCTCCCACATGGCGATGATTCGGGAAGCTAATTCTAGGATACCGGTCTCCTGATCTTTTCAAAAGATCATCTAATTCCTTCAAATGTATAACCACATACTTCTTCTCCTTCCATGTAAAACTGTTAGACGCAATAAAGTAGCTCGAAGCCCATCCGAATCTAGCTAAAGATTGCAATCTCAGATCTGTGCCTAAGGCTTTTGCGCACTCTTTTACAAATTTGTATGATATGAGTTCCCTCCAGCACTCAATTCTATCACTGAGACGCACAAGCTCAATCGAAGACGAATTAAGACTTGACTTGGGTGACTTGAAAGAATGAGTGCGCGATAATGAATCGAGAGACTTTTCAACTTGAGCTTTCGTCTCAATATATGAATCGACAAGAAGCTCAAGAATACTTACCGATAAACTAAAATTCAGATCAATTTTATCTTTATCGCCCGATTGAGTACTCCAAAGTTTGAAAATCTCGAGTTCTTGTTGAAGAGCCCATTCTCTGACAATCAAAAACAATTCCTCGGGCCATTTTGTCAGAATGAACAAATTATTCCCGCGGTCACTTAAGAAATGCTCGAGAATTTCATTCTTTGTTCTCAAAAAGTGCTGTGATTTCTCAGTATCACTTGTCAAGATTCTTTCAATAAAGTTGTAATCTTCTACTTCATCAATTGGGCGGATGGCCTCCTTTTCTTCGACTGAGTTTTGATTGCCAAATCTTGTTAGTACATCAAGTAATCTCAATTTGTCACTATCTGCATTGGAAATTCTGTTGGTCAGCAATCCCTTTTCTGGGAGCAAGAGAGGGTCATAAATCTTTCTTTTCCAATCATTAAGAGCGTGTGTAAAATCCGTGACATATGTGGGATGGTCGAACTGAGTTGGATAATCCACAATATAATCTACCACATCATGTAAAATCGGTGCATTCGCGCCATAGATCCGTGAAAATTGAACATTCAAAGCATTAAAAAATGATTCTGTTTCCACAAAATAGTGCCTGGATAGCTGAATATTGTCCGGTTGTATCGGTATCAGATCTCCTGGATTAAGTCTCCTCGAAGATCTGTGGATTGCCTTTTCTGAATTGATTACAGGCACAACAGGTGCTACTACCTGTTCAATATTCGTTGCTTCTAATAGTTTGGGCTCTTCACTTAGTCCAGGTTGTGATTCTTGGGGTTCATTATTTTCGGTAACCTCCATCTCCACAGACGGAATTGCTTTCACTTCTTCTGCCTCCTGAAATTCTGTGAACGAATAATAAACTTCTTCTAAGGGACCCTCGGAGGTAATATAAGGATCTAGATGTTTGAGGGAGATCTTTGCATATTCTGCTGCTTTTCCTTTATCTTGGTTCTGCTTTATGGTAGAATTGAAGGATTGAAGAAAGTCGGTCCATGTTGACCCTGATTTGATTGTAATTAGGGTTTTCCCTTTTTCTAGCTTTTTCTTCATCTGCTCCTGGAGGTCTTTTTTAATCCCATCAAGAAATCGTAAATGTTCTAGTGGTGGGTGATTCAATTCGGTAATTTCAATACCCCTCATGTTAATAGAATTGAATAAAGAGCTTAGTTTCTCGCTGATAGGCAAAATGCTTGTCGCGTCATCGGTTTCTTTTGGTGAAGACCCGACATATTCAAGTGCATAACGGGCTAACTTCTTTAGATCAAAATGTAGGTATATGTCAAAAAGAAGTTCTATGAGCGATTCATCTGGTTCCTGGTAGACAAAGCAATTAACGAAATCATCTAGCATAGAATAAAAGAGACTTTTGGTGAACTCAAAGTGGGACATGGGAGTAAATCCTGGGTCGTTGCTCTCTTTATCTTCAAGATATGCTTTCTCGACCTCTTCTTCGCCCTTTTTCAACATGTTGAAGTAGAGGAATCCCCTATTACGGAAATAAAGAAACCGGATTGTCTTCTCGTTCTGTGATAGAAAACTTAGTTCATCTGGCTGGGTATTGAGTCTCCCATTCTGTAGACCCTTGATAAAATCAAATTCTTCATAGTAATGATTGTTAATGACATCTCTTTTGGCAAGGTCTCTGTATTTGACATAAGCTCCCGTGTAATCTTTTGTTTTTTGTAAGGTTATTGCCTCCTCGAAGTCTTTGAATGCGTTCTCGATCTCGATTTCGCGTGTTAGGTTCTCCTCCTGGTCCTTTTTTGAAGTTTCCTTCGCCAAGTTCAATGGTGAGAACGCAGACTTATTTCCGTTAGTATAATCCAAGGAGTTATTCGCCTTCAAATGTACGTACCATCTCTGTCTGAGGCTCTTACGTATGAGTTTGGGTAACGCCTACGTTAGAGTGAGTACGCGAAAACACCATGGACATACCTGCAGAGAAATCAGGCTCAGGTTCTGGTCAAGTACGGTTTTATTGTTCCAGTCAGCATGATTGTTTGCGCCATCAATTAAGGGAATCATGTATTTCCACCAACCACATAACTTTATCTACATGTACAAGAGTTTGTAGTGTCCGCACACCGCATCAATTAATTATCGTATTAGTGTTGAATAAATGCATTTAGGACATCCACCTGAGATGTCATGAAATCCATGGAAATTATTTAAGCCAGATATTATTAGCACGATTCAACTGTTCGGGTGGTCATAACATTGATTTCCTCCTTTAGTTCCTTTTCTTCTGTTGAAGCAGCTAGTAGCTTCTCCTCTCTAATGATTTGTCTGCCACCATTGAAATACCAGAAAATCTGGGAAGCAAAGATGCCCAATTCCATGACCAAAACAATCGCGTAAAGCACCAAACTCATCACGTCCATATCACCCACAACGACACTCAAAATGGAGAAGAGAGCTCCACCAGAATCCATTGCAAGGAAAAAGAAGTTAAATCCAACCACTCTTCCCTTTCTCTTTGCCAACTCAAAATATGGCGGTATGAGACCCACGGCCAATAATACCGATGCAACAATTCCAACCACTAACATTGGCCAGGTGATTCCCCTTCTGTCTAAAGGTCTTAACCACAAGATGAGACCTATTTCAAGCCCTACAGAGGCGACCAAAAAACCGGTGACATAGATAATAAGCTTCTTTTTCGGTAATGCCAACGGAGGGTAGTACAATGTTTGGGCCCATGATATGGTGCAGAAGAAGGTAAAAAGTTGGGGTTGGATTCGGAGGGGAATTGAGCTGTCTGTACCGATAAAATAAATTGAGAATGGGACTCCACTGATGGCCCACAAAAACATCATAAGCGGAGGAAGTCCAGTGCAATCCTTGTATTTGTAGTTCCGGAAAATCTGGGGTGTTAACTGAATACACCATAACACAGTTCCGATCGTCCCTAGGACGTTGACTGCTACTTCGTTAGCCATGGTTAATAGTGGGAAACGGAGTTCGGTGAAATAATGATCAGAAAACGATTGACCCTAGGAGCATATATTCCTTAATATATGATGAAATAAATATGTATTACGAGTGTAAACGTTGCATGCGATGGCCCCTCTCATGATCCATTGAAATTCCGGGCAATGACGACAATACATAAAAAGCAATTCACGCGGGCCCATTGACTCTATTAGGAAGGTGCTTCCGCGCCGATGCGCAACTCGTGCTCTTATAGGCATCGAGGTCCCAGATGTTGCCGCGCGCTGCAAACCGGGCGACGACTCACTCGGAGTCACTGTAGTCAAAATCAAACATTTCCTCGTCTCCTTGCTGCGGATTTAAATCTGCTGAGTCAGCCGCATCTGAAGACTCGATTGGGCTTTCTTCTTGCGAAGTGGTAGGTGAAACAAGACTGTACAACTCGGGCATCATGTCTTCATTCTTCTCGCCTCCCGCCTCTAATTTTGTCTCAAAGGGTAAACCCCTTTCGGGCTGCATTTCGGGACTGGCACTTGATCCACGATCAGTGTTAATGTTTTCGTAAATTTTTTTATCTGTTGTAGTTGAACCCTCCCTTTCCTCGCTACTTTCGAGTGAAATCACTTCGGTGATCTCCGGTAGAATTTTACTTTCCTCCAAAGTGGATCCAAAAGCAAGCAATGATTCGGTATCTTCAGCATCTGTTTCATTTTCTACTATAGTCTGTTGTTCCAAGGACTGCAATGGGAAAATTCCAGCTGTGTCATTCTCAATTGTGTGAGAATAATGCACCTGTTCATGATTGCTTTCTAGTTCTCCCGTAAAATCATCTTTTCTCAAAACAATTACTTCGGGATGTGGAATTGAACATTTTGACAGGTCGACCTCGTCTGGAGATTTGGATTCCAGTTTAATATCTTCGGTCAAAAATCCCCCTGGCTCATCATCATGATCTAACGCGACCAAAAATCCACCAGGCTCTCGACTATTAGAGGAATTTTCTGAATCTCCTAGTTCCAGGATAACATTCTTGTGAGTGCCAACCTCGCTGTCTTCGCTGATATGATGTGTGGAACCAACTAAAAATCCACCTTCATCTCTGTACAATGAATCTTCACCGCGGTTTTCAAGCAAGAAGCCTCCACTTTCAACCTCATTCAAATCATCTTCTTGGTTTTCTGGAATGAAACCACCTTCGTCTACTAGCAGATTTCCATGTTCTTCATCCGATTCAAATCTTCTTCTCTTTCTGGGAATATATGTCTCATCTCCCGATGAGCCCTCACCCTCGCTTGCAACACTGAAATAGCCTCCTTCATCGTTGGATTCATTTGGGTTATCATCAAGTGGTACAATGTTTTGTGTAATTTTTCCATGCTGACGGTCGAGACGGCGCACAATCCGAAGCTTGGCCAAGAAAAACTTCCAACACTTGAGAGCATTAAGTTCAACTCCTTTACGCTTTTCTTCTTCTTCCATTTCCACCAATTCGTCAACAACTAAAAGAGCTGCCTCTTTGAATTCCTTATCAATGAGTATTCCCCCCTCTCTGGGGGTTGTCGCTCCTTTCTTGCCAAAGTCAAACGCAACAATTGCTCTCGCGTAATCAATTCGTAATACATCTCTTGCTGCCCTTTCTAGAAGCTTCATGGAAGTTTTCTCGGTAAGTTTGATCAAGTATCCATTGTCTGGCATCATAGTTGCAGTATAAATTTCCACATTTCCGTAGGCATTTTTGGTCACTTTGCCATTGACAATCGGAGGTGGGTTATATAGCTGTGTTTGGAACTCCGCATATAACCGAACTTCCTCGTCGTCATCTCTGCCGGCTTCATCTGGCATTACAGAATTCGCCTTCTTGGTCTTCAAAGGAAGTGCACCCATCTTAAGAACACGACCTCTCATGTGCCATGCTTTTGCTGTCCTAATCCGATAAACATGCGATCGTTTATAGATTGGTTCAATCGTTGACTTGTTCACTGATTTGAACGTCCCGCATTTGCTGGTACTATCCTTTGGGTAAATGACTTCGTCTTGGCGAATTTCAGATTCTAAGGCATAAACAGGATGGTTCTTGAACCCTTTCTTGCTTTTCGGTATTCCCTCGCTCACGTCGCGGTCGTAGAATTCTTTCAATTCGAATATCTCCGCTTGTCGAAATTTCTTAGTAGTGGTAGATGCGGAACGTAAAACCATCAGGTACCAGTGTTCATCTTCATCCGAAACTGCATCTATCCGTTTTTTTATAACATTTGCATTGTAGTTTAACGTGTAACGTCGTGTCACATCCTTTACCCTGCCAAATTTGTCAAATGCAAGAATGTACTGTGGTTGATGGGTTTTATCTGTACCTGGAGGCTCGAATTTGCACTTTTTCCGCATAGGCATCACCTCAACACACTCAAACAACATCGGATCTATAGTAATCCACTTACGGCTGAATTTATTCCAAGCCTCGGCCCAAAAAATGGGATAAGGTGACATCGGGAATTTGTAATTTCGTCTTAAGGGCTCCAGCGGGGCCGCCTGGGCACGCATACCAGCAAGAACCTCTTGCTTAGCATTTGGAATGAACACTGGGTCAAATTCTGACCTGGGCTTCTGTTTCCTTTCCTTTTCTTCTTTTTCTTTCTTCTCAATAGTTGACTGTGCTGGTAAAACGGATCGAAAATCAGGAGGCTGTAGTGAAAATACGAGACGACAATGAACTCCACAGGATCTCAATAGCGCCACGAATCCTTGAGCACCCACATCTCTGGAACCCTGTAGACTATTGACTCGGGACTTGAACTTTGCTAGATTAACATTATGCTCGATGTAGTTTTGCTCCACCCCCATGTCACCCCAGTCCTTCCGCACCAACCCCTGGCATGTCACCTTAAACCGCTTTGAATAAATTTCTTGAGCTTTTAGTAATCCCAGAATGAATCGCCGCGCCAAAACAATTTCCTTTCCGTCAACCCAAGGTTCGTTGAGTAATTTGACTGTCAGCCGGGGCAACAAATCTCGTAGGCCTGCCGTTGTGCCGGGGTCGTTACACCACCGGTTTCTCAAAACTCCATGAGCCACCATGGCCTCAATATAGAGTTTGTGTATGAGCTTTCGCATATGTCTCTCCTCCTTGGGGATAGTATTGAACTTCTTCGCCTTCTTCTCTGTTATCTCCTCATGTGGTTTAATGGCGAACGTCAACATTTCGTTCGTTGCAGGGGCACTAACGCCAAAGGTTGCGTCCAAATCCACATCCTCTAGATCTTCGAAGGCGTCAGAATCTCCGCTCACGTCTGGATCTCCGCCCTCATCTGGATCTCTGTTCACATCGGCAGGGGGACTTGAGTGGTTTGCTGCACCCGTAAGATCGACGTCTTCAAGGTCGTCGTCTTCGGAATCAGAAGAGCTGATGATAGTCACTGTCTTGTTTTCGGCCTTTGCTCGCCGTTTTATCGGCTTCAAGCCTTTTAACGGGTTTTCTTTGGCACTTTGCCGTAGCATCTGCTTGTGGAACTGATTCATGGGTAATTTCGAAACAATTCTAGTGATTGGGGAGTGGTGTGAGCAATCAAGTGGTAAAGTGAAATTAATGGATATTGCTAGGTAGATATGGGACGGATGGCCAGGCAGGTTTTGCCCATTGGAGGAGCTTCCACTTAACGGCGTAACTCAAGTCGCACTTTCGATCGCAACTTTGCATCCAGTCGCGCGAGTCTTTGGGCGTTAGGGTAGCCGTTCGCATTCATCACTATGGATGGAGTATTTACTGACAGAATTCTACAAGTGAGCATTCATTTTGGACTTACGACTACACTAAGCATCGATCATTGTGTATTTACTAATTTTGCGCTACTTTGCGCCTGTCACCACTGTTCTCGTCTGCCTTTCCGGGTTCGCATGGGTACGGGCAACGTTTACCTTGACTCTAGCAGGAACAAATATCTCAGGGAAGAAGTTTCATCGATTATTTCGTTCGTCTGGTCTTCATTGATTTTCTTGGTTGTGGTTGACGCTTGTTATACTCTGATCCAATCTATGATCCTCCCCACGTGACAATCTCACATCCCACCTACTGCTTTGTGCACACTCAAAGCCATTTTCCAGAACCCACCTACTCCAGCCCAAACCACAACGCTCTTTGCCCAATGCGTCTAAAGATGGTTCCATTCTTGGAGCTACGACATTATTTTCTGCGTGCATCATTTTCTCTATCGGCGGCTCCAGACGCTTTCAAGCTAGGAAACATCCCGGTGATGATGAGATTGCAAGACAAGACCCATCGGAACTTGTACAGAACCCTAGAAACGGAAGCCATTCGCTATAAGAAGGGACTTTCTCAGCGGCAGATTGTTCTTCGCCCTGACATCCCTAACTTTTTGGTGTGGCTCCACAAACGAAGAGATCTGGAGCCGAACGGAGCAGTTCTTGGAAACCCAGTGGTGCCGTCTTCAATCAAAGAAACGGTGGTGATGGAGATCGCAATGTTTCATATTCTCACTTGTCTCTTTGCTGACACAAATGACCGTGGGTGGCTCGATAAGCTGGCTACGCATCTCGATGCCTTGTTGACTCGAATACGGACCCAGAGAAAATTCAAGAATCGCACAAGCGAGTTTACTCAGCTGGAGGCTGGGGCTTTGGCTCGATCACTGGGATTCCCGATTGAGGGAAAGAAGCTCTGTGTCTTTTCCATGGCGATCGACTGCATTTCCATTGTTTCAAAGCGTGGCGTTGTTGCCAGCAATATTCGTCCGTGGATATTGTCCTTGTTGGCACCATCTATACCCCAGGCATGTCAGGAATTGGTAAACCTTTCCGATATTCCTTCTTTTGTGACGTCTGACATTTTGTTAAGAACTCCTCTATCTAGAACTGATTTATACCTCCAGTTGGATTTGTGGCGCACCTTCAAGGCTCCCATTGGCAAGGCTTACCACAAGAAGACCACTCATCTTGCTAACATCGTTAAAAACTTGATGTTTTACTGCGTTCACCTTGATCTGCACAAGCTTGCGGGCTTAATCCAGGCTAGTTTGGACTTTTTCACCTCCACCCGGTCTGGTTTCACGTTCAAATTATTCGACACTGCATTTACTAACAATCTTATCTATTCATTGGCATTTTTTTACCTCCTGAGTTCAACTCACTCTCATGAAGGGGCCATGTGTGTCATCCGTGCTCAGGAAATTTTGGTCAAGTATCTCACACATCCCAATTTGAACCAAGAAGGGTTCATGGGCGTGGTTTTGGCTATGGCATATGTGTCCGAGCCCAAGGCGCACAAGCTCCTTGACATTTCTCACTTGCATTATCCGGAACGGTCTGTACATTTCCACCTTGCCCAGATCCACGTATCGACCACGCCCGAACAACTCTTGCATTCATTCAACGCCGGAATGGCGCATCATCCTAACTATGCATCTATGTGGCTAGTATTTGTGAAGAAGCTCGAAGCTCTTGAACTTCTTACCGAGCCGCGGGCACACAAACTACTTCACCAACTTCTCTCACGCAAGGAAAGCCTCATTCTTTCCAAGGACATTGTGCAAACACTTCTTCGCCCCATTGAAAGCATCAATGGCATGGAGAAGTTCATCCTTGCGCTTCAGCACCACCATCTTCTCCCAAAGTTCCGAGCCCTTATCGACGGTAAATACATGGGTCTCCTCTACCGCTACAGCGGGGAAAAATCTGTGTGTAAGCCCTACTTGGACGAACAGGTTCGTGTTTCCAACAACCTCGAGTGTGCCCGGTTTTTATTCCACCAAAACCCACGCAAGACTACGGCGTTCATTGGTATGATGCTAAATGGCGAAGTGGACCACCAACCTGAGAATATTTATTCCCTCTACAAAGAGTACCTACAATGCAAGAGCCCTGATCAGCAGTGTCTCGTTGCGCTTCTTCGGGCCTGTGGCAAGAGACAGCAGGGCCAAGTGATCACCTGGGGCACATTCTATGCACCACAGGTTGCAGTGCACGAATTCAAACAGCATGTGGCGCAAAAAGTACCTCAAACCAAACCCAGTGAGGGCGGGTTGGTGCCGACAAACAAGTTGTGGAAACTTTACATTGAGGTTCTTGCGGACTCGAGCTATTTGGCGGAATTGGCCGAGATCATCCGGTGGTGGGAGGCGGTACAATTTGTGCCGGAGAAGCCGACGCTTTTGCTACTATTGCGGGCTCTACCCCGTGAATTTGCTGAGCGCCACATCAAGCACGCGTCGAGTGTTCCAGCGGACGCAGATTTTCTTCTGCTGTGGCCTTGGCCTACATTAGATGAATTATAGACTAATACATGCATATAACAGGAGATTTATCTGATCTGGAAAAGTTGGTGCATCTGATCTGAAATCAGAGTATTCGATCCTAACGGTCTACCTTGAAGCAGCCCATAAATCAGTTTGGATATATACCTCTGATATATAATTCGTGTGAAATCGTGCCGGTGCACGTATTCCCCAATTTAAACCAATATAAGCGGAATACCGTACCGCTTGCGCATTATCATTCCATCCATACATTTACCCTACCGTTCCCAGTAATCGCTACGGAAGTCTTCTTGCCCACTTTCAGAGTTTCTCTTGATCTTCTCCTATCATCTTCCCTCCAATGGCTCGCCCACAGTGGCGCCAAACATCCACCCCGGAATCAGATCGGAGGAGTGTGTACAGCGGGAAGCCCGGAACCGCCAATAGAGTTTCGACCTCGTCCCGGGGTCCGTCATATAAAAAAGTGGAGCACCCCAGGTTATGGAAATTTTCCCTCCTCGACTTTCAGAGTTAAAATGTTGAGACTTTCCAAAACGCAAGCATCAGCCGGACTCGCCAGAAGTCTTTCCTCTACATCCTCTCTCATGAAGCCCGCCACCAGAATCGAATCCGACGCCTTTGGCGAAATCGAGGTTGATAACTCCAAGTACTACGGTGCCCAAACCGCCAGATCTAAGATGAACTTCAAGATCGGTGGCCCTGCTGCCCTCATGCCTATCCCTGTGGTTAGAGCTTTCGGTGTGTTGAAGAAGGCTGCCGCCATTGTGAACGAGAGCTACGGCACTTTGGACCCAACTTTGGCCAGTGCGATCAAGCAAGCCGCGACCGAAGTCTCTGAGGGTAAGTTGGACGACCATTTTCCCTTGGTGGTGTTCCAGACCGGTTCTGGTACTCAAAGTAACATGAACGCCAATGAGGTTATCTCCAACAGAGCCATTGAAATCTTGGGCGGTGAGTTGGGTTCCAAGAAGCCTGTGCACCCAAACGATCACTGTAACATGTCTCAGTCGTCTAACGATACCTTCCCCACCGTGATGCATATTGCCGCTGTCACCGAGATCAAGTCTTCTTTGATCCCTGAGTTGACCCAGTTGCGTGACGCATTGCAAGCCAAGGCTGACGAGTTCAAGGACATCATCAAGATTGGTAGAACTCACTTGCAGGACGCCACTCCTTTGACCTTGGGTCAAGAATTCTCCGGTTATGTGCAGCAAATCACTAACGGCATTGCCAGAATCGAAGCTACCTTACCTCACTTGTCCTGCTTGGCCCAAGGTGGTACTGCTGTCGGTACCGGATTGAACACCAGAAAGGGCTGGGACTCCAGAATCGCTGAAGAAGTGTCCCAGTTGACTGGCTTCAAGTTCGTCCCTGCTCCAAACAAGTTTGAGGCGTTGGCTGCCCACGACGCCATTGTCGAGGCCTCCGGTGCGTTGAACACCATTGCCGTGTCTTTGTACAAGATTGCCAATGACATCAGATACTTGGGTTCTGGCCCAAGATGTGGCTACGGTGAGTTGAGCTTACCTGAGAACGAGCCAGGTTCGTCTATCATGCCTGGTAAGGTCAACCCTACTCAAAACGAGGCATTGACCATGGTTGCGGTCCAAGTTATGGGTAACAACACTGCTGTCACCTTCGCTGGTGCCTCTGGTCAATTTGAATTGAACGTCTTCAAGCCAGTCATGATCTCCAACTTGTTGAGCTCTATCAGATTGATTGCTGACGGTGCTAACTCCTTCAGAGTCAACTGTGTTGAAGGTATCCAGGCGAACACCGACAAGATCGAGAAGGTGTTGCACGAGTCTTTGATGTTGGTCACCGCCTTGAACCCAAAGATCGGTTACGATGCCGCTTCTAAGGTCGCCAAGAACGCCCACAAAAAGGGTTTGACCTTGAAAGAGTCCACCTTGGAATTGGGTGTCTTGTCTGCTGAGGAGTTCGACGAGTGGGTCAGACCAGAAACTATGATTGGCCCTAAGGACTAAGCTTCTGGCGCGTACTATTGTAAATACAGCGGTAATTATATATTCCCATTCTTTTCTATCAACCGTTTAGCTGTTTCCTGTAGTAACTGCGCGAAGTGGTCCATCGTGGGGATTCTCTTTCCATTGATTTCTGACTCGAGCTCGTCGTAAATTGGATTGTATGGGATCACCAAATTCAATCCGCCGGTCTCGGTGCTGACCATATTGAGGATGAAATGATAGCCTACTGACGTATTCAGGCCGAACCAGGCGTCTTCTATCTTCCACAGCAGAGACGGGTCGTCAACAACCTTGCCAAGATTTGAAATCATGGTGGTGTATCTCTCAAGCTTTCCGATTTTATTCCGCAACATTTGGGGGAAATCAATAATCAGATTAAGCCAAACAAGCTTGAAGGAGCGCTTAGTGTCAAGCTCTTTCCGAATGATTCCATGAAATTCCTTGAAATATTTTAGAAGATCTTCATCTGATTTCAGGTTCATTGGATGATAGATTGTGGGCGCTCCACACACTAGTGTACCGTATGCAAATGGTGTCGAAAGACGCTCGTAGTATCTCCGACCTTCAATCGCAATGAAATTGGAACTAGAGTACATAATACTCCCATCAGACTGGGGGAAGTGAGGGTATATAGTCTTTTCAATGCTGTTCAATCCGAGAATGTTGAAAAATGGAGTCATTGTTATACCGTTTGAACGACAATACTGGGTTATCTTCCTCACTTGGGAGGGAGGGAAATTCAAGATTTTGAACTTCGTGCTCAAGTCCTTTTCTATTGGGATGCTGCTGAAGACTGGTGGAGGCTTGGCACCACTAAAATAGTTCACCGTATTGTTAATCCATCGGGAAATACATGGAAATTTCACGTTTAACCAGAGCCAAATTTTCTGGAATACACTAGGATAGTAAAGCGGGGTGAGCGTTTCAACTGGCGGCTTTACCTTGGGAAGGTTTGAATGATACTCGAACAAAATTTCAACGTCTTTTTCAGCGTTTTCGAAATGAGCTAGTTCATTCGCAAGATCCTTATGGAACTGTAGCGCAGTGCCACCATCAGCAAGGCTATGGCAGAAATATGCACATACGTATTGGACATCATCAGTTTCAAAAACACAGATTTTCCAAAGCGGAGTGTTTTCCTCCCCAATTTTGTTATTGAATGTATTCATTGTCTCAAAGGTGTCTTCGTCAAAGCTGCGTATTTTTCTATACTCTACCACAGATTTGAAGGAGATCAGATTCACATATCGAAGTTCGTAATC
The DNA here is from genome assembly GCA_030573135.1 of Clavispora asparagi. Lineage (NCBI taxonomy): Eukaryota > Fungi > Ascomycota > Pichiomycetes > Serinales > Metschnikowiaceae > Clavispora > Clavispora asparagi. The sequence continues at coordinate 91,307 of JAJMCU010000005.1, forward strand.
CTTTCTGACATCGGGGGGATCTCTCAGGGCCACTTGGAAGAAATTGTACGCTAACCACAAGTTCTTGCTGATAAGCGATGATAACGCATTGGATAATATGTCTCTCAGTATGGGCTTGCTGTAGCGGGCAGTAACGTTGAAATTGGAGTAAAATCCATCTTTATTTCTAAAGATGAAGGTGTGCTCATTGAATCCAGGGGAGCGACGATGTTCTGGTCTCATTGTATTCTATAGTCTGGCTGATAAGGTCTATCGCACGCATATATATAGTGGTGCGTCCCAGCTCCTATCGGATAGCGAATTCCGCTTGGACCTTCCGAAAGAAGAAAATTCCGCCGTATGATCTGGGAGAGTTTGAAGTTAATTCTAGGTCAATTTCAATGTGTTTTACCTGAACCCATGTTGCAGTAGATATTTGTGCTAAATATGGGTGAATGAGCTTTCGCTCTTCACATGTCGGATCGTAGAAAAATCACAAATATTTCTAAAATGTATCCGGTTACATGGGATGGGGGAATGATCTCTTACTCATTGAAAAATGTACAATTTCGTTTTCTTCTACCAATGACATAATCTCTTGATAACTTTTCATAAACCCTCACTCTGATTTTTGGAGATCTATTATTCCACTAACTCTTGGGTCTCATCCCCAATGCAAATTCGCGTAGCCGCATATGCACTTACGAGGTTACTACCTGCGAGATTAACTTCGAATCACACAAATTTGTACTCACAATATATATTCAAAATGATTTCCAAATCTGGAAAATTTTGCAGTTGCGTTCTCCACAGAAATGAAGCTTGATCTCTCGGCATACCTTGTTACAGACTCTACGATGATCCCTCAATCGTCCACCTTCTTGTCACAGGTCAAGCAGGCAGTCGAACATGGAGCCACCATTGTTCAGTTGAGAGAAAAGAACATTCTGACCAAAGATTTCATCAAAAGAGCCAATGCAGTATTGGAGATCACCCGGCGATATGGTGTTCCCTTGATCATCAACGACCGAGTGGATGTGGCATTGGCTGTGGGTGCTGATGGAGTCCATGTGGGTCAGGATGACATGCCAGCGAAAATGGCAAGACAACTTATCGGTCCGGACAAAATCTTGGGGGTCTCATGCGGAAACACAGAAGAAACGAAGCAAGTTTGCTTGGAAAATGTGGCTGACTATGTGGGACTCGGTACGTTGTACCCTACCCAGACAAAGGATGTGAAAAACGTGTGCGGTCCGATCGGGGTTCGCCAACTGCTTCAGGTGTTGAAAACATACAAGAGCCAAGGGATTTATATCAAGTCCGTCGCTATTGGAGGGATCAATCTGTCTAATGCGGCGAAAGTGTTACATCAGTGCCAAGTTCCCGGCCATGGCATCGATGGCGTGGCATTTGTGTCTTGTGTAATGGCTGCCGAAGATGCTAGTGGTGCAATGAAGTCACTTGTGACCCAATTGACTACGCCCCCTACGTGGATATGGGAGCAAACCAGCGTTTTACTGGAGTTCACCGAAAAGCCATTGGTGCACCACATCACGAATAACGTGGTGAAAAACTTCTGTGCCAGTGTCACGTTGGCAGTGGGAGGCTCACCTATCATGTCGGAATTACAAGCTGAGTTTGAAGAGTTAGCATCATTGCCTTTACCCAATGCGCTCGTGGTTAACTTAGGCACGCCATCTGCGGGAATCATGGAGGTGTTCGTGAGTGCGATCAAGAGTTACAACAACTATGGCCGTCCGATAATCTTTGATCCTGTTGGCGCTGGAGCGTCTCATGCCCGTTCTGACGCCTGTAGAGCCATTCTTAATTCTGGGCATGTCTCTATTATCAAGGGTAATCTTGGAGAAATGTTGGCTATCGACAAGTTCACCTCTACGTCGCCATACAAGGTGGGTGCAAATTTGATGCGAGGTGTGGACTCGATCGCAAGTATGGACGGCGAAGAGATTGAAACCATTTGCAAGAGAGTGGCCACCGAGTTCCAATGTGTGGCGGTCGTGACAGGAAAAGTCAACTACGTGTTTGATGGTACCAAACCCGAATCCCCAATTGCTATGGTCAGCGGCGGCAGTAAACTTATGGGATCGGTGGTTGGAACGGGATGCGCCCTTGGTAGTGTCATAGCTACCTTTGCTGCGTGCGCCAGAAGCCAGAATTCCGATCTCGGTAAAGCCGTGGTATCTGCGGTCCAGTTGTACAATGTTGCGGGCAAGAGGGCAGAAGGGGACGCTCCAGGCATGGGATTAGGAACGTACAAAACCAACTTCCTAGACCAATTAGCGCCACCATGTTTATAATGAGTTTAGGGTTACTAATTTCATAGTAACTGGCATATTAACGTTTGTAGTATAACGCTAGCAATAATTATGGTGACAGGTATAGTACCGGTAATTAGGATTGATAAGCTAGGGTCATACTAATAAAGCAGTTAGATAGTGGCGAGGACACGAGGCAGTGCTTTCTACAATTTCATCACCATTATGTCCGGATATTTCCCCCACATTATCGTTCCGGTTCGTACTCACCGGGTGTTCTTGGTTCTACGGTAATTGCAATGTACGAACGTTCCATGTCGGAGATATATTCGCGCTCAAGTCATTTCTTATCAAAAAAAGTGTGGCCCACGACTTTGCGCCATCCGATAGACTATCATCGCTCCCCACATTCCGCCATTTGCCTTCGACCTTGCTTACCGAAACCACTGCCCCATTCATTCACCCCCACCTGTATATTTGACCTTCCTCTACTTTGTTGCTTTTGCATCCTAATCTCCCCTCAACCATGGTAGTACAAGCTCCCCCAGATTCAAAGAATCCCCCACAGCCCATGCGGCCGTCGCCTGTCACCAACATCTCCAAGATTTCCAGCTTGAAACGGTATCCTGATCGGGACTATGCATTAGATCTCCTTCACCAAATGGCCAAGGCGGTGGCACCGCTAATACATCAGTACAACTTCAAGGTGGGACTCTTGTGCGAGATGTACCCCAAAAGCCCTGCGTTACTCGGATTAAACGTGAATGGAGGCCAGAAAATTCTCATCCGCCTCCGGATGCCGTATAACGACCGGCTGTTTTATCCGATGAGTGACTTGATCGGCACCTTTCTTCACGAGCTTACCCACAATGTCCACGGGCCCCATGATTCAAAGTTCTACCGCCTTTTGGATGAGTTGAAGGCCAAGTTTGTGACCGGGGGCTTTGCCTCTGACAGCTACGTTTGCGAGGAAAACAAACTAGGATCCGCTTATTCTCCGTTCGCTACTCCCAAATCCGTGCGAGACAAGAGACTCGAGGCATTGTCTAAAGGTTTTAAAGCGGAAGCTCGCCGCTTAGGAGGAAACGCATCCGATCAAAGGAGTATGCGCGAAGCGGCGCTCAGAGCTGCAGAAAGGAGATTAAAAGACTCGAAGTGGTGCCCTCTGGCCGACTTGAACAATGTAGACCTCGATGATGCGCTGGGACACCAGGGCCCGGGTGCATCGGAGAAGATGAAAGAGTACAAGCAGGTGATTGACCTCACCAAGGCGGAAAACGAACAAGACGACGACGTTGTTGAGATTATCGAGATTGATGCATGCGATTCGCTGCTGCTGGTACATCAGGTGGACACAACGAAGCTGTGGGCAAACGCATTAAAGCCGTCACTTGACGATGATGCGTGCAGTTTTCTGACCAGCTCCATCGATCCCCACAGATTGCCTGACGTACCAGTGCAATACCGGGCGTCCAATTCCCCAGGGAAAACCTTCATTGGTGATGAACACCTCTATCCGAGGCGGAAGCTTGTGGCTGACTTGGATTTCGACCAGATCATCGAGAAGGGCCGGTTAATTCAGGCGACCCCAATTGAAAGAAGTGAAGCGAGAGCAGAAGTTGCCACCGATACAAGAATGGTTGAAAAACGCACCAAAAAGCTGCCCCATCCGGAAGAAATACTTGTGGCAAAGCGCAAGGTGAAGACAGGAAAGCAACCAGGTTCAAAAGACATTGTGTCTGATCAAAACGGCCCCAAGAAAACTACAAAGGGCAAGAAGACAATCAAAGCCGAGGCTCCATCAACAGAAGCCACAAACCCAAAGCCACAAGCAGGCTCCAAGCCAGTGCATCCCAAAAAGCCTAAGCCAAGCAGGACAAAGAGCAAGAGCGTAGACAAAAAAGAAAACAAAAAACAGGTGCAGAGCATTTCGTTCGAAGAGCTTTTGGGGTAGAGAATGCTGGTGTAAGAGAATGCCGGTGTAAGAGAATGCTGGTGTAAACTGGTTTCTAATGTTGGGGTAACTGGACCACATGCCTCTGGAGGCGAGTGAATGCGAGCGCATTCTGGGCCTGGAAACTGGTGCGCGCACGTGCAAAACAGCGCACTGTCGATTGAAAAGATGGCTGACCCCCTCACGGAGCACACGATAACATTTCCGCTTGAGGTCCATCATGTCAAAGGGGAAAAGCAAAACCAATTTGAAAGCGTTTGAGAAGGCTCAGCGTGAAATGGAGAAAACTGACTCCATTGTGAACTTGACCAAACCATCTTTGTATGGTATTTATAACGATTCCGCCACCAGCTTGAACCAGGAGAACGAGGAGGTTGAAGAATACCTTGAAGGAAATGAGTTGCACATCAAGTCGAAGGATGAGTCGGCTTCGTTGCACAAGCTTCCACTCAAGAGCACACGTTCCCACAAGAAAATGTCCACCCCCCAGGTTATCGGCTGGATTGCCGTTCGTTTAGCAATCGTTTCCTCCGCGGCCCTCGTTTACAACGAAGTGACCAAAAACATCCACGCGAGCCACCTTGACGACATTGGAACGCAAATCAACGCGTATTTGGTGTCGTTTATGGACAACTGGGAACCGGTCCGCTTCGTTACCCAGCAATCACACCCCGCAGACCGGTTCCTTAGCTTGGCCCTGGAAGGTCTCATCTTGAGCAGCATCCTCCCAGTGTTGGATAGCGTAATGCCATCGGCGTTCTCCAAGAGACTATTGTCGTCCAGCCCCGATCCTTACATCCAATCGAATTTGATGAACGACATTGTGAGATCCCTGATTGCATTTTTGGGTGTGTCGTACGCCATCAGGCACATTGAGTGGGAGTCGTCGTTGCAGTTGGCGATGATGTGGTCGCTCATCAACCCTGGTTTGTGGTTGTTGTTGGATGGAACGTTCAGCGGCTTCATCGCCTCGTGTGGCACTGCGTTCGGAGGTTCGGCCATAGTGTATTACCAGAACGGAGTCAAGTTTTCTGACAATAAGAACACCGACCTTACAATTTTCCTTTTCATTTCGAGTTTCTTCTTCTGCGGGGTTATCATCTTTGGAAAGTTGGGCAGACTCTTGTTTGGCAAGACTAAATCTCTACAATAGATGGCTGGTGCACCCACGCTATGAACATGATTGAGGTTGGTCCAGAACCGACCATAGATACTACTTCATTTCCATTTTAGTCGCTACCGGGGCACACAAGGCCCGTGGGCGTGAGATCACGAGTTGGGCTACGCATTACGCATAAATACAATACACAATACACATCGAACCCATCGACCAGGGCAGATCATCTAGTTCAGCATACATTGCTTCCTCGAACGAACATATGGCGGATTTATTTTTTCACCCCCGCTAATGGAGGTGCAATTATCGGCTATAGGCCAACCCAGTGCCGTGGTGGTGGTGTGCACACAGTGCGGCCAATGAAAACCTCGTGAAAAGCACCTAACTAAAAATCTCCTTCCCACACAAACCTCATTCAACAATTACCATGAGCGGCGGACCAGTCCCAGTTTGGAAAAAATACACATCTAGACCCATAGGTATCTGGGAAAAACTCAGACAGGTGTTGGTACTTGTGCCCAACAGATCGTCTGGTAACCCTCTTGTGGAACACTTCAGAGCCATTCCTCCTGGTGCAAGAATCGAAGAAGCGAACAACTACAAAGACCCTGCTACGCTCCCAGCATCTGACATCAAGGGCAATCCATACTACAAGCGTGACTACAGAAGAAACTACCCCCAAGTCCACGGCTTTGATCAAACCAAGGTTTCTGGTTTGTTGACCTTGGGCTCTGCCGCCAGACCCAGAGTTTCGATTGGCGACAAGGGCACCAAGGAGTTGGCTGCCTTTTCTGCGGGCCAAGTGGTGAGTTTGTCTACCACGTTGACCACCCTCGACCCAAAGATCGTCAAGGGAGAGGTCTTGGGTGCAGCGGGCGAGCCCGTGGTTGCGCCTTCCATGCACAAGTTCACGTGGGACATTTTGAAGGAGCCCCAGCACGGTATGTTCACCGACGAGTACCCATGTCGTATTTTCAGTGAAGCCAAGCCATCTTCTTCCAACTAGAAGACCTGTTCTCTTCCAGGTGATCTACAGGGTCACGTTGCATCAGTTATTCAATCAACACTAGGGTATTCTTATAAATATTCATTTTTGACCGGCACACGTAGCAGAAGGTGGGGAAACACAAGCAGGAGCGTGATGCCGAACCACGAGATAAGGTAGTCCATTGGCGAGGCGGGGTTGGTGGAGGCTAGAACTACATCGGTTTCGCAGGGATGCACCATGAGAAACGGAACGTCGAGCACCAGGTGGACAGCCATATAGCCGTAAGGAGAGGAATAGTCCACTGCGTCGTTGACCCGAAAATACATAACCGGCACGTGGTAGAACTGGTCGAATGCGATCGATAGGTCGATGGTGGTGTTCCCCACGCCCAAACTCAACATGTTGTAGAGGTTCCCTCTATGGGCTTTCACGTAGTTGTTGTTGAAGGTCAACGGTTCATGTGCGGTGAGGTATTCGACGATGATACCGTGGAACTTCGGCAAGTGGCGGTTGAACTCCACGCTATCCATAAGTGGGAGGACGAGGGCGCACCTGGGGTTTATGCCGGTGATGTCCACTGCCATTGTTCCCGACCCAACAGACAGGAGAGATGCGATGGTTTATTCACCTGTTCATGTGCCCATTGGGCCGGAGGCGTTCGTTACGGCGAAAGGATTGCTCTACATTCTAACAATTAATTTCGCTCAGTTTTAGGGGCGGGGGGTGACCCCAATTATACCCTCCTCACCACAATCCGGCGAGCATGGTTCAAGATGTGAGCCACTTTTTGTATACCCTTGGATCGAACGGGTCCAGTCAAGCCACTACATGGACCACCAAAGTACTTCTTCGTAGATCTTCATTGTTATACATTTCAAAGGGCGTATAAGGCGTAAATACAAGGGACCCACGTCGACGATAAGGCGGACCAAACCCGCAAACTCCAAACTCCTAACTTCAAACTTCAAACAGCCAAACAGCCAAACAGACACACACGATGGGAGCTAGCTTCCTGTGGTGGGTTCTTCCGATGTAGCCTCGCTCAACAAACCCAGCTTGCCGTTAAACATAATCCCTGAGTTGCCCGCACTGATGGAATTTCTGTTGTAGATCTCCTTCACTTTTTCCGCATTGGGATGTCTCATGGGAGTGCCGCCGAAACTGGACTTGGGCCCGCCTAGCTGCTTCTGCATGGCGTAGTCGCCACTGTCAAAGTACTTTTTGTCCTGGAACTTGGACGAAAGGATTTGCTGTGTGGTTGGGAGTTTGCCGTACATCTTGTAGATTCTCAATTCTTGAGGAGACAATTTTGACAAGTCGATGCCTTGTTGGTTCTTAGGGGGGCACATTGGATCTTCGTCTGACGACATGACTAGTTTCTGGGGTATTAAGGAGGCTTCACTACTGTGCAATGATATTAATGACGGCGGTGCGAGCACCTTACCCAGTATGCAGGACAAAACCCACCCCGGCCCCATTTACCCACAGCCAGACCCACTGCCCCTGGTGTATGTAGTGCGGTCTCGGGACTAAGCGGAAACGGGTTGCTGGATAAGTTTGGTCAATGCCGCGAGTATGTACGGCAAAAGCGCCCCCAACAAAATGCAAATGTCCACCAAGTATGCGATGACTCCATACAATTCAATCGGGATTGGAATTACGCTTGGAAGCTTTGACACGACCAAGTTCATCTCCACCGCCGTGGGCAATTCCGGAACCACGGCGTAAAAATCAGCCTGAAGATGAATGCCAATGTAAATATCTAGAGTGTTTTTGTGTGGCTCAGTCTCGCCAAACTCGCTGGCTCGAATAAATCGGTGGTCAAGCTGAAAGTCGAACGGGTATATTGCAGGCCAGCAGAGCTTGATGTTGATCAAATCGTTGGAGTCAAACGTCAGGTTGGCGTAATTGTTGAGCTTCACCAAGAGATGAGATAAAGGCTTTTGCTCATAGTCATACGGAAGCTGGATGGTCGTGTTGGTGAGATCGTAATTGGTGGCATTGAGAATTGGATAGTCGAGCATCACCCAAGTAGAGGAATTGATCTGTTCGAGTCGATTCTGCTGGTATGGAGGAATTTGTGCGGGAACATTGTAGTAATTTGGTACCTTGAGCAAATATGTTTCAGTGTTGGCCCGAACCACACTAAAGAGTAACGCTGTCACCCAAATTGTTGCTGTCCGCATACTCCAGCAGTAGTGGGTTCTTGGTGTTGATGCCTAGACGGCCTTACATAAATGGGAGGTACGGGTGGACATTTGGGTTTGGCGCGGGCCGATACGGCCAAAATCACTCCAATAGTGGTGTCCCAAGGCGTAAATTCATCATACATTATTAACCACCAACCGGAGGTTGGCAACCCTACTTAAGCTTGATTTGAAATCTCGCGGTGTCACTTCTCCGTGACACTCCACTGCTAAATTAATCGAAGTTGCAAATGGAAACTGGTGCGTTCTTATCAACGGCCGCAAATACCCCAAATTGGCAGTCCAACCTTCCAACACAAGCTCCTCCAACCCGTCAAAACTGCAGAGCACTTTGGCAAGAATCGTTGGCGTAAGTACTTTTTTGTTGCAAGTAAAACCAAGAAATTGAATTTTGAGGTTTCGTAACGAGCCAGAGTGACCAGGAAATGGATGTTCAAGGAATCCCACAAATCGTTCCAGCAAAGTGAAGGGATTGTCGTTAGAGTAGGTGATCTCCAAATCGCGAAGCGTGTCGTTGCGATTGAAGCAGTTCAAGTCAAACGGATACTCCCATGTGCAATCTTGAAGCGTAAGGTTTTCGAGCGAAACCCTGGAATTAAGTGCTTCTTCCTCTTCAACCCAGTTGAAGTGGTATTTAGATAAACAAAGCAGCGTGAGACCGTGGAGTCCTGCAACATGAGAAAGATGGAAGATTTTGACGCTATTGATTTGCCGCGCATCTGAGTACAAGCTCAATGAGCGGATATGGTCACATTCGTTGTACTTGAGCCAATATGACAGATTACCCGAATTGACTGTCACGGAAGACAACAATGGGAGCACATCAGGCGCGAGAAGGGAAGCAAAAGTGCGCTGTTGGTACTCATTATACGAGTTGGCTTCAGCAATACGGATAGACCGCACACACGCAGCGTACTCCGAAATTATACAAGTGCCCCGGTTCTTCTGGAGATCGATTATCTGGTCCCACGACGCTTTCGCGTGCTTGAAGATGTAGGGCACGAGGCGGAGTCGAAAATCTCGACTGAGTAATGATAACTGCTTCACCTCCGAGGAGTCCAAATGTGCAAATATTATCTCGAGCACATCTTCGGGTAGATCAATGAGCAAGCGGCCGCGTCGTTGTCGTTTTGCAAGGTGTGCCATTGCACAGTGTAAAATGGAGACGGTGATTGTGCTCAGCAATCACACAGAAGGGTATGGTTGGTGGAAAGAACTTGGCTTTGCCTCGAATTTTGATCCAATACGTTATGATTTTGCTCAGTTTGTGGCACACTTGGTGGTTCCCTCCACGTATATAGGCGTGCTTGTGTGCTGCACACGACGACAGTTCCATATCGGCTCCGATCTGTAATCATACTGCTTCATGGGCCGGACCAACAAACTTACGATCCTTATCCTTGTCGTGGCAGTTACGGCATGGTATCGATTTTCGTACCGGGCATCGAATGATGCTACCGAAAACTTCGCTTTGGATTTCGAATACGAGCCTACGGAAAGATTCAATTTGGACAGCAAATGGAGTTGGGCGCTCACGGGCTTGATTGTTATCATTGCCAGCAGCTACATCGCTATATAAATGGCTGGAGACATCGATAAACACCTACAAATCGTGCCTTCTGAGTACAACAGCTGGTGGTTTTTTGATAGCTGTTGTTCCCATTTCGGATCACCATTGAAGATTCCCAAAGAACATCTCCAAAAATCGGTATATTAGCCCGCAATGCGTTTTGCTCGCTGATCTTAATATTTCATGATTGCAATATTTCTTGTGTATATTATAAATGTTTATATTTTGGCGTGGGATGACTCCGCATTATCACCGAAACGTTATATAGAGACATGAAGAATCAGGTACAATTTCTTGTGCGCATCTGAGATCACCCGTTACCCATCGGCATGTCTACAGAAGAGCTTCTACAGCGAATCCAGGAGCTCGAGACTGAAAATGCGGAGCTAAGGCAAACCCAAGTTCCGTGTAATTCACAGATTTTCGAAAAAGTTGATTCCCACTTCTCACTAGAAGAGTACAAGCGATATGGCCGACAAATGATCGTCCCCGAATTTGGCTCCTTACCCGCACAGAAAAGGCTCAAAAACGCTAGCATTTTGGTGGTTGGCGCTGGTGGATTAGGCTGTCCTGCTTTGCTTTACCTAGGTGGTGCTGGAATTGGCAAAATTGGCATTGTGGATAATGATACCGTTGATATCAGCAACTTGCATCGCCAGGTACTCCACACCACCGAGACAGTTGGCATGCTCAAATGTGAGTCAGCAAAGCGATATATCAACCGCTTGAACCCGCACGTGGAGGTGGTGACCCACGCTGAGAGACTTACTAATGACAATTCTTTTGACATCATTAGCGGTTACGACTTAGTGGTTGATTGTACTGACACTCCTGCCACGCGGTATTTGATCAACGATGTCTCGGTATTATGCGGAAAGACTATCGTCAGTGGATCGGGGGTAAAGACGGAAGGCCAATTCACCATCTTGAATTTCCAAAATACTGGTCCATGCTATCGCTGCTTCCATCCCACCCCGCCCAAACCAGAATCGGTTTCTACTTGCAGTGATGCGGGTGTTTTGGGCCCTGCCATTGGACTCACTGGTATCGCCCTTGCCGTGGAAACAATCAAAGTACTCACAGGTCATTATGATGGTACTTTTAAACCATTTTTGTCCATGTACTCGGCATATCCACTGCAAACAATGAGGGTATTTAAGATGAGAAACAGACAGCCCCAATGCGCTGCTTGTGGTACTCACCCGAAAATCTCAAAAGAGGATATTCAGGCCGGCAGTGTTGACTACGCTCTCTTTTGTGGATCCATAAACTGCAATGTCTTGTCAGAGCTGCAGAGAGTTGACGTCAAGCAGTACGAGGCGAACAGGAAAGCAAATCCTAAAAGCCTTTTGATTGACGTGAGACCCAAGGAACAATTCTTAATTGCAAACCTACCTAACTCTATAAACATTGATTGGACCAGCAAAATGTCTAAATTGGATTCCATAAGTGAATTCTTACCCAAAAATTTCGACAAGGCCGAGGATGAAGTTTTCGTCATTTGCCGATACGGTAACGACTCGCAACTTGCTGCCAAAAAGTTGATCGACGAGCTCAATTTCAAGAGAGTTAAGGATATCAAAGGAGGCATGTACAAATGGAGTTGTGATATCGATCCAACCATTCCCATCTATTGATGTATGGGGTCCAACCTTTCTAGAACTAAAAGACCGGTATATGTACCAAATGCATAAGTAGAACTGCTCTCGAGTGTTTCGTTCCATGCTGAAGCGGCTATAACCACTTCAGGAGGAGTGAAGCTGTAGGCAACGTCTGATTTTTCGGAAGAAGTTGGAATGTAGTCTCCATTAAGAGTGTAGCCGTCATCTCCTTTGTTTTTGGTCAAGGACCAAATCTTGAGCGGTACCACAAGTTTGTTATTAGCTTTAGGGACACCAAAGATTTTCCGACCGATGTTCATGACATACACATCGCCCATGGTGTTTCCAACAAGGGCAAAGGGATGGTTGAGGTATTCGCTAATATGAAACGTGGAAACGAGTTCAGTTCTGAGCAAAAGAACATGCTTCTGGTGTGGATGGCGTACAAATGTATACCCTATACTCTCAGCACTGTCAGGGTACACAAAAATTCTGTATCCTTTGTGGTGTAATGGCTTCAATGTAGAAATAGTGTAGTTGCTCTCAACTCTTCCTTGCCTCAAGTTATCATACTGTAAAGCAAACGCTTGCGTAGTGGCAGTATTCACAAGGAGAACATGAGAACCGTTCACTCCAGCGATTGTGATGGATGTAATACTTGAGTCGGCCAAATACTCTATAAATGAGGGTATCAACAAATCTTCATCCGTCTCTCCGGAGCTAGGAAGCATGAATTCGGCGATCGCACCATCTAATGTACCCACAATGACCTTTGTGTGACCTAGTAGGTCGTAAGACGTAATTGGCACATTTGACTGTTTCTCCTGCCTTTCGTCAAGGAATGATACACTAAAAGATGGACCTGTGACATCAAAGTACTTGGTACTTTCAGAAATGTGGCCAACGACTTTGAAGAAATGCAATTTTCCGTCTGAGTATCCACCCAGTATCACGCCAAGTGTTTCTGTCGCAAATTTAACAGGAAGCCATGAAATATCTCTTGTGACGCCAAACCGGGATGTGTCATACACTGCTGAGAGTGACATTGATTGAACATCGTCAGAACATGTCCATATTTGAATGCATGAGCAAACCTTCCCGTTATTTTTATTAGGAAGTATACTGATTGAAGGGTCGGTTATGAGAGAGGCCAATCCATCTTCATGGTTTATCACTGAAATTGCCAAGCATGATTCATCTCCATAGGGTAGCCACTTCATAGCCGTGATTATGCCGCCAACATTGATGGCGAGGCCATTTCTACCTATTGTAGGATTAAGTGGAATCTTGTCTCCGGCTACCATTGTTTTCTTTAACAAAGTATCTCCCTTTGAAAAGTTTATCTGGAGGGGAGGCGTTTGGCCAAACTTTGCACGGAATTCGTTCTCCAGGATTTCATCTCCTTGGAGGTCGGCAAACCCTAGATCATTGGGGGAGATGGGTATTTCTTCGATTGCATGTTTGCTGTCATTGACCCATTGGGAGAACTGTTTCTCGCTCACATAAAAGAGTTTATCGCCCCAAAGGTCTTTCTGGTCCAAAAGAAACTCAAAGAGGTCGTTTTCGAACCCAAAATTGTGGTGGAACCTCCCCACAAAGCTCAAGTCCCGAACACGAGGCAAATTGGCTTTGAGGATTACCTTGTTGCTATCTGTTGTCATGAAGAAGGTAATGTTTACGTTAGTATTTCGCGGACGGAGAATCAAATCTCACCCGCAGTAACTCTTATAGAGTTGGTTAACGAGGCGAGATAAATGCAGAGAATTAACGACATAAATTTTTTCGTTAATGTTGGAGCTATATGCTCTCACTTTTATTGTAGACAATTCGAATTCCATCTTATTCCCTTTGGCAGGTTCTGATCTGTGGCGGAAAAGCGTCTGTGCTAACAATGAAGCTTCGCTCTTCTCCGCGCACATATCAATTTTATCAATCAGACCCAAACCTAGCATGAACAATACCAGCACCGAGCTGCTGCCAGTCAAAGGGAAGAAGAAGAAAATATCTTTTTTACAAGACGATGACTTTTTTGTCATCAAGAAAAACAAGAAGACAAAGACATCCGCAACTGCCACTCGGGTAAATGAGGCATCAACCCCACCTTTGACCAAATCATCCGATACTAGCCAACCAGCATCTGAATTGCCATCCACAGACAATTTAGATTCAGATGATCTTTTCCAGTCATTTCACTCTGCTCGTGAATCCTTTTCCGTTGAAGAGCCGCCGTCGGAGGCTGCAAAGAATGTGAATCACAAAACCAACCCACAGGCGGTACAAGGGGCCCCAGATGAGGTTCAGACCATCAGCGATGACGATATTGATGATTTTGATGTAGACCTCAATACTTTCTTCAAAGGGATCAAGAAATCTCAGGCAGGGACAACCAAATCCGGTGCTGGCGAAAGTACACGGATCTACATTATAAAAATCATTTCCAAATACGGCATGTCACTTGAGTCCGAAATTGCTGTGTCTGGAGATACCACCTTTGGCAGCATATTGGATGATTTGGATACTGGGGATAAGCAATTTCCTCTCCTTGGAGCGAATGGAGTGTTGCTATGGGTGGAAGGAAAGTCAGAACTCAAGCGATTTTTCAAGCCCAGCACGCTACGTATTCCTGAACCAGCCAATGGTGCATCCACCTCGATGACCGTTCTATATGTACCGCCGGAGCATGCTAAGGGTTTGGAAAGCATCTATGCTGAGTTCCAAAAGATTGGAGGCGCTGACGAGCAAAGCGTTATTGAGCTCCTGGATACTAGTGGGACGGAGGAAACCAGGGACCGTGTAGAGAACACTTCGGTGATTAAGCCAAACTACTTCGTCATTGGGATAAAGGGCAAAGACAACAAGCGAATTGAGTGTGAGGTGGGGCCCGAAACCAAGATCCGGAGCCTTCTCGACTACTACATGAAGGTGAAGGGAATATCTAACAGTGAACTACAACATCCGAAATTGGTATTCGACGATGAGGAATTGGATCTAGAAGGCTTTGTACGGGATACAGAATTGGAAGACGAATTTGAGGTGCAAGTGTATATATAGACAATGGATATTACGAGCGACTATGATGATGTGTGCATGGTGGACTAAATAAGGCTTCCGAAAATCCCTCCAATGTACCCGATAACATAGCTGCTGAACCACGTGATGGTGGTAGCGCCAAAGGGAAAATAACTGAATACGTAGTAAAGAATGGCAAAAATTTCCACCACACTAGCGCCAATGGTCAAAAGGGTACTCTTGAGAATCGCTGCGCAGTACATGGTGGTCAAGACCGAGCCGAAAAAAATGGACGTGAACAAGATCCGGTCACGACCAAGTAGATGCTTGACATAGGCATGAGGGCCCTGGAGAATTCCGAACGATATGACAAACAAGAGTGATCCCATCAGCCAAATGAGCGCAAACTTAGTTGGCCTCAAGGCAAGGACAGGGAACATGAAAAACGCCAAGGCAAAACAGAGCAACGATGCTCCGAGGCAGCATCCGAAGCCCACGATTCGTTCAAATCGGCTCAATTGGAACCACGCTGGTTCCTGGGCGGCGCTGCCGCTGGTATTATACGAAGGCAAGGAATCGTAGAGGTTGTTTGCTCCTGATCTGACGTAGTCGCCCCATTCCGCAAATGCCGGAACAGACGGTCCATTCAGTGTATTTCTGTTGGCCCAGTTCCCAAACTGGGCACGAAAATCCGATTCGGGCGCCGACATGTGACGTTAGGGTAGGACTGGTTGGTGGGGTTGACCTGGGGTGTAGATTAGGCTGGGTGCACGGGTGTTTTCTCCACCAGCCACAAGATTGTGGCCCCAGTCCTGCCACATTGGAGACTACGTTGAGCCAGATGGAAAACAAGATGGACCAGATTTTACGTGGACGAGATTTTAAGTGCGCAATTACGGCAAGAAACATTGGTTCAACCACATACGGATTCATAGAGAGATATAGTACTTGGCAGGCGTTGCGGGACTAGAGCTTCTCGGCCGCCTCCAACGCCTCCTTCAACGAGGCATGGAGCTTGCCCAATTTGTCAAAATCGGTTTCCTGTGCGGGCCAGCCAACCCCCAAACCAGATGGCTCATCCTTCTTGGGAATAAGATGGAAGTGTACGTGGTCCACCTCCTGGTGGGCGATGCGGCCATTGTTCTGCAAAATGTTGTAACCCTCGCCTTCGGGGGTGTTGTTTTCATCGAGCTTCAACACCTTGGTCAACTTCTTGACCATGGGCAACAATTCCGCGAGATACTCATCCGGAATGTTGTGCAACTTGGCGCCGTGGTACTTTGGGATGATAAGGCAATGGGCCTCGGCGGTAGGCTGGATGTCCAAAAAGGAGTAGGCGTGCTTTGTTTCAAGCAACTTGAACGACGGAATTTCGCCCTTGATAATTTTGCAAAAGATGCACGATGCGTTGAGTGACATGGCGGTAGTGTTAGCTGGAGATGGTTACTGAAGCCAGTGGGTGCGGCATCTGGGGTGCCACCGCGCCAGAGGCACGGGTGCGGATCCGGGCACCGCTATCGCATGGGCCACCCAACCCCCCAGCCATCGGACCAAAACCCATAAACGGAAATTTGGCGGGGGCGAAACGGGACGCGTGGCCCGCGTGGTTCACCACCGCCGCTGTATTTTTTGCCTCCCGTCGCCCCCCACATTTCGCCCCAATGCTAATCTCCCGGTGGCGGAGAGCTTCCATGGGGTTCGATTAGCGCCTCCGGTCCCAGCAATACACCCGTGCACCACCCCTCGCGCCTAGGTTGGTGAGACCCGAAGTGGCAACTTTCTTTTCGGTACTTGATCTGTTCCTTGCCACGTCACAATGACAGAAGACAAAAAGCCATTGTTGGACGCCTCTGGTGCCAGTCACAACGAAGACAAAACTGCCACTGCTATTTTGAGAAGAAAAAAGAAGGACAATGCCTTGATCGTCGACGACGCCACCAACGACGATAACTCAGTCATCACCATGTCATCCGCCACCATGGAGCTCTTGGAGTTGTTCCGCGGTGACACCGTTTTGGTCAAGGGTAAGAAGAGAAAGGACACTGTGTTGATTGTGTTGGCGGACGATGAGATGGACGACGGTGTTGCCAGGGTCAACAGATGCGTGCGTAACAACTTGCGGGTCAGATTGGGCGACATTGTGTCGGTCCACCCATGTCCTGACATCAAGTACGCTAACAGAATCTCTGTGTTGCCCATCGCCGACACCGTGGAGGGCATCACTGGCTCGTTGTTCGACGTGTACTTGAAGCCATACTTTGTCGAGGCGTACAGACCAGTGCGCAAGGGCGACTTGTTCACCGTGAGAGGCGGTATGAGACAGGTGGAGTTCAAGGTTGTGGACGTTGACCCTGAGGAACACGCCATTGTGGCGCAAGACACCATCATTCACTGCGAAGGTGAGCCAATTAACCGTGAGGACGAGGAGAACAACTTGAACGAGGTGGGCTACGACGACATTGGTGGATGCAAGAAGCAAATGGCACAAATCAGAGAGTTGGTTGAGTTGCCATTGAGACACCCTCAATTGTTCAAGTCCATTGGTATCAAGCCCCCTAAGGGTATCTTGATGTACGGTCCTCCCGGTACGGGTAAGACCATCATGGCCAGAGCCGTGGCCAACGAAACCGGTGCGTTTTTCTTTTTGATCAACGGTCCGGAGATTATGTCGAAGATGGCTGGTGAATCCGAATCTAACTTGAGAAAGGCGTTTGAGGAGGCCGAGAAGAACTCCCCTGCCATTATCTTCATTGATGAGATCGATTCTATTGCCCCTAAGAGAGACAAAACTAATGGTGAGGTTGAAAGAAGAGTGGTGTCGCAATTGTTGACCTTGATGGATGGTATGAAGGCCAGATCTAACGTTGTTGTCATTGCTGCTACTAATAGACCAAACTCGATCGACCCCGCCTTGAGAAGATTCGGCAGATTCGACAGAGAAGTCGATATCGGTGTTCCTGATGCTGCGGGTCGGTTGGAAATCTTGAAAATTCACACTAAGAACATGAAGTTGGGTGACGATGTCGACTTGGAGGCAATTGCCTCTGAGACCCACGGTTTTGTTGGTGCTGATGTCGCATCTTTGTGCTCGGAAGCAGCTATGCAACAAATTCGTGAAAAGATGGATCTTATTGACTTGGAAGAAGAGACTATCGACGCTGAAGTTTTGGACTCCTTGGGTGTTACCATGGATAACTTTAGATTTGCATTGGGCAACTCTAACCCATCCGCTTTGCGTGAGACCGTTGTCGAAAATGTCAACGTTACCTGGGACGATATCGGAGGTTTGGATGGTATCAAGGAAGAGTTGAAGGAAACTGTCGAATACCCAGTGTTGCACCCAGACCAATACCAGAAGTTTGGTTTGGCCCCAACCAAGGGTGTTTTGTTCTTTGGTCCTCCGGGTACTGGTAAGACCTTGTTGGCTAAGGCAGTTGCTACTGAAGTTTCCGCTAACTTTATTTCCGTCAAGGGTCCGGAGTTGTTGAGTATGTGGTACGGTGAATCCGAATCGAATATTCGTGACATCTTCGACAAGGCCAGAGCTGCTGCTCCAACAGTTGTTTTCTTGGATGAATTGGACTCGATTGCCAAGGCTAGAGGTGGTTCTCAGGGTGATGCTGGTGGTGCTTCCGACAGAGTGGTCAACCAATTGTTGACTGAGATGGATGGTATGAACGCCAAGAAGAACGTGTTTGTTATTGGTGCTACTAACAGACCTGACCAAATCGACCCTGCCTTGTTGAGACCTGGAAGATTGGACCAGTTGATCTACGTACCATTGCCAGACGAAGCGGCCAGATTGTCTATTTTGCAAGCACAATTGAGAAACACCCCATTGGAGCCTGGTTTGGACTTGAACGAAATTGCCAAGATCACTAATGGTTTCTCTGGTGCTGACTTGTCCTACATCGTTCAAAGATCTGCCAAGTTCGCGATTAAGGACTCTATCGAGGCCCAAATTAGAATCTCGAAGGCTAAGGAGCAAGGAGTGAAGGAAGAACCAACTGATGATGTTGAGATGACTGACAAATCTAAGGCTGAAGAGGAAGAGGAGGAAGATCCTGTTCCATTCATCACCAGAGCACACTTCGAAGAGGCTATGAAGACAGCCAAGCGTTCTGTCTCTGATGCTGACTTGCGTCGTTACGAGGCTTACGCCCAACAACTACAAGCTTCCAGAGGTCAATTCACCAACTTTAGATTTGGTGAAGGAGAGGGTGCTGATTCCAATGCTGCTCAATCTTTTGCACAAGAGGCTGAGGAAGACGACTTGTATAGTTAGAGCTGGGCGCTGATCTGCTCCAGTGTATATCTGCAATATATTAAGTTTGAACATAGTTCGTGCAGGAAAAGCCGATGATGCATATTCATCAAGCGCAAAAACTGAAAATCTCATCTGAGGAATCACCTTTAGATCCAAGTTGACACTTGGGCACTTCGAAACAAATTTGATGCTCCTTTGGCGAAATAGTGCCCATTCAAGTACTACAATAAATTTTCAGCTTACCCGTCGGATTAGTTTGACCAGTCGCTTTGAGTCATAGATATCCTTTACCACTCCTGTTCCACCCCGCAAATTCTTGTATTTCTACATTTTTTCCTTTTGCATTCGAAAACCATGAAAGGTTCCGTCAATAACACGTTGTTTGTTATCGGTCCTGTTTTCATCGTGGCTGCAGATTGCATTGCCGGCAGCTTTTCCCGAAATCCGTCCATCAGTACTGTTGCGGGCTCAAAACCTCAAATCGTACTTATGAATCATGTTTATGGCACCAAATACTTCAACTCCCGTCTACGTGCTTATCCCGTGAATTCGACCAAAGGCAAGGGCACATAAAAGTTCTATCACCACATGTGACCCTATACATCATTATTATTTCTGTGATCTTCTCATTCTTAGTGGTTGGACGGAATCTCATTTACACTTGAAGGTCACACTTTTCATCTTACCCGTGAACTACAAATTCTACCAGCTCAAACGAAGGTGATTAAATTATTTATTGCAAAACATCTATATTTAACGCAGGCGTTATCTATAAGGACCTAATTGTTCTCAGCTTTGTTGCAGCCTGGATTATTTCAGGTCTGCTTTTGGCGGGAGTGTTTAGGGACTCTGACAACCCAATAAAGGAAAATACAAACCACCACATCGAAAACAATGAAACCGATGAAGACACCAACATCTCTCCATCTCGTGTGATATGTTGCTCCGATAGAATCCAAAAACACATTGGTTTCCAGAAGCGTGCAGAATTTGCAAACTTTAGCGGTGCCATCAATGAGGTATCCACCGTGTGTAGAAATAAATGGCATCATATACTCTTCGCAAGTTAAATTTCCCGTAGGAATGATTTCCAATAATTCCTCGGGAGAACAGGTGACGTCCGAGTTGGCCAAACCGACTGATAATATCACGGACACCAAATATGTAAATGGGTTAAATCTGTACATGAATTTCCAGAAGTGGGGCATATTCTTGTATGTCACTAAGACACCACAGAAGTTCAAACAAATTGTAAACAAGATTGTCGACAAGTGAGCAGCATTATCGGCCAATTCCAAGAAGGATACACACATCTGTCCCAAGGTTGATGTGTAAATATAAAACAACGTTATTGCGAACCACATTGTAGCTCCTCTAGAGTGAACAGCATCGGTAGGAATGGCATTGTTGTACATTCCCGTAGGATAGTACCAGCAGAAGAAGGCAAGTGTACCCGCCACTATATTCCAAGGAATTTCCACTGTGATTTGGGCCAAGATGAAAGCAACCCACGAAAATGTTTTAGAGGGACGTTCTCTGACCTCGTAAAGAGATCTTTGGGCAATGTAATGTGGGAGATATTGCTGAATTAAAGTGGTGATGACAACCAAGAACATGAAAACCGAGAACATTTGATTTTGCAATCCTTGAATACTCTTGTTTGCTTTAAAAAATGCAAATCCGTTGAAAATGGCGGAGAAGACGGACAAAAAAAGCTTCGAGTAAGTATATTTTGGAGTTCTCCAATACTGCTCAAAAACTCTAATCAAGACGAGAAAATACTGTTTGCCGAAGCTTGCGGCATATGTTTTGAATCTCTCGGGGTCATCTGATTCAGGAAGCTTCACCAATTCTCTTTCCATTTCATCAAGTTCTTTCTGAACAGCTTGGTACTCTCTTGAGTTGGACCACACCTCATAGTAATCTTGATTCGCGTGAGATCCCGGAGCAGCACCAATGACTTCCAACATCCACTCGACAGGATTGGCTTCACTTGGACACTTTGGAGCACCGTACAGTTCAAAATAGGAGATCAATGTGGCACAATCTTTTCCTAAGTCACCGAAGTAAATTGTCTGACCACCTTTCTGCAAAAACAAAAGGCGATCAAACTCTCTCATTAACATAGCAGACGGTTGATGAATTGTACACAAGATTGCTTGACCATGGTCCGCTAATTTCCTGATTAACTTGCAAATAGACCAAGCAGTCTGCGAGTCCAAACCGGAGGTAGGCTCATCTAAGAACACCAATAACTGCGGCTTGGCTGCCAATTCAACACCAATAGTAAGTCTCTTTCTTTGCTCGACATTAAGACCTTCTCCCGGAACACCCACAACTGCGCCGGAATAGCTTTGCATTTCCAACAAATGAATAATGTACTCCACAAATTCGTCCTTTTCCTCCTTCGAGACAGATGCTGGCTGTCTCAAATAAGCGGAAAATCTCAAAGCTTCACGAACAGTAGAAGTACTCAAGTGTAAATCTTGTTGCTGGACGTATCCGATAGATCTCTGGAAGGATGAATCCAACAGCCGACCATTGACCATTCTTTGGCCGGATTCAATAACACCACTAGTCAACCTATCCGACAAACAGTTCAAGAGGGTTGTTTTACCAGCCCCTGATGCGCCCATTAAAGCAGTAACTTGACCAGGTTTGACCCAACCATCGATCTTGTTCAAAAGAATTCTTTGCTCTGTCTTGATCTTAACAGAATAAGTCATGTTTCTCCAGTGGAAAATTCTATTGGAAACGGGTAATCCTTTTTCCTCGGTATTCTCATCTTCAACAGAAAATTCTTCTTCCGGTGTCATCTTTTCAGTGATGTCCGATTCAATGTCGCGAGCAGGTTTCTTCAGTTTCTTCCACCAGGAGTCTCTTTGGAAAACCAAAATTTCACCCTTTTGCATGGCACCCTTATTGTACTCAACGATGACAATGTAGACTCCCAAGAAAAACACAACATATGCAATCAAGATACCAAAATTTCTCCATTTGTGTTTGTTGAAGTAACTGAAAGAAAGTTCAATGTACAAATCCCCAGAAACTGTACTCTGTCCTGTCACACCTCCAACCACGGAACAAACTCTATTATCAGCACCAATACTTTCGTAGCCCTTTCCACTTGGGACAAAAGCAGCACAAGGGTACTGAATAGCATGAAATTCATTCGCAACCAAGCCCTCAAATGCGTAGGCAATTGGATCAATATAGTTGATCCATCTGCACCAACCATGCATTTTATCTGGAGGAATAATAAAACCGGTGAAAATTGTCATCGCCAACAATAAAACAGCAGCAGGGGTCATGGCTTCGGATAAAGATTTTGTTGCTGCACCAATGGACCTAAATAGGTGCGACATGGCCAAAGTTGCAGTGAAGTTGATCAATAGGTAATAAAAGAAGTGACCAGCATTTTGTCTCAATTTGACCACAAAATAAATGATGATATTGAACATAATGGCGGTTAAAATCTTTGAAGGAAGCTCTGTGATAATAGATGCCAACGCATCCGCAGACGGGTGATATAATGCATACTTCTTATGTTTTTCAACAATCGAACGAGCTTCGTACAAGGAAAAGATTTCTAACAAAGAAGAGAACGCATTGAACAAGACGGCAAAAAACAAAACTGCAGTTCTTGAGTAAAACTCCTTTGTTGTATCTCCCAAGCGTAAGAACATGGTGGAAATGATAACAGCGATAATTGTATGACCAACAAGTCCGAAAAGTTGAACCGAAGGATCACCCTTAATTCTCAAAATATTTCTTTCAGCAATATACTTAACTTGCATTCCAAATGAAACTGTGAACGGAGAGTATGGTCTAAGCTTCTTGGATTGACGCGCACGGTGATGTGCAGCAAATTCCTCTTTCTTCAGCTCGACATTTCCCGAAGCCAACTGCTCATCAATCAATTTTCCATTAGCTTTATTCTCGGGGGATTCTTGCCAATAGTTATAAAATTCAAGAGGAGTACGAGGAACCTTATTCTCAAATCCTTTTTCAACTTCCCGCTCCTTAGGGTTAGTCAAAGAGGTCAAGAAATCCGCAGTAGTTTGACGCGAGGGGCAGTGGTAACCCATTCTCACAAAGAAGTCCTTTGCAGCTTTGGAGTCACCGCAATAAATTTGGTAACCCTCGTACATCAAGATTACATTATCAAACAAATCGTAGGCATCCTGGGAACATTGGTAAATGGCCACGATTGGAGTTGCATTAACCACGGTAGCATTGGTTTTCAATGCTCTAATAAACTCTAACGCAGTCGCAGAATCCAAGCCACGAGTGGAGTTGTCCCAACACTGGACACTGGCTTGCGCCAAGTAGACCTCGGCGATGGACACTCTCTTTCTCTCACCACCCGAAACACCTCTTATAAAATCATTTCCAACTTTTGTGAATTTCGTGTGAGACAAACCAAATGTGGCCATGGCCACATCTGCCATATGGGTAGCAAAGAGCTCACGGCTGACACCGGGTGGTCTGTTTGCAGGAGTGCGCATTTTCGCTGCAAGTCTTAATGTATCTCCAACGGTCATCTGCGGGAAATGGTTTTCTGTTTCTGCACAGTACACCACATCTCCCCTGTAGTTTGTTCTGATATCGTGAGGGGTAAGACCATCATACGAAATTAAGGAATCCTCAGCAACCTTAAACCCGTAAGTTTGGACCGCAATAGTTTTCAAAAGAGTGGAACATCCTGCACCTGGACGACCGAGAACAACAGTAAGTTTACCCGAAGGAATTATACCATCCATACTCTTCAAAATATCAAACTCTATGCTTTTTTGGTAACTCTTATTGAATGAACGGAGAAATTTGGTAGCGAGCTTCACTGCGATATTATCAAAGTTCGATTGGTAGTCTGAGTTCACCGAATGGCCGTATGAGCGGAGGTTCTTATAAACCACTCCTAGGGAAGACGGCTTGTAGTAGTCAGGGTCACTGTAAACTAACTTGCGGGTTGTTTTGATCCAGAACTCGGAATCGAAGGACTCTGACTGTGGATCTAATCTTGGGTCCGCCTCAATGTCGAAAATGGGGTTTACTCCGGATAACCCGGATACATGGGTCTGGGTGCGAGTTAAATTAAGAGAATTCAACTCATTCTGGGACTCTTGGGTTACTGTCCGAGCCAATTCTCTAATGTCGTTCTGTACATCAGTAGAAAACCCCTGGTACTCACTCGTCGCAGATCTATTAGATACCTGCGACGATTGGTCGGGATCAGGTAAACTCATTATTCTATGCCAGACGGAAGACGAGAATTGAGGCGAGTAAAGTTAAAGAATTTGAAGACTTTGCAGAATTCAGGATGTTTACATGGTTAAGTACAAGGGTAATTTTTGTTTTGCTCTCGCTTCGGTCATTAATTCCTGGCATTGTAGGATTAATCGGAAACCACTTTAAATCCGGCCCGCAATCTACCCTCGGGTGGATGAAATTCAAGAAAACATTAGTATGCACCCCACCCCATGCATTGTCATAATTCATTATGTTCCCCGGCTTCGGTAGTTATTATTAAGTTCCGGCACCTGCCATACGATTTTCCGTCAAACCCGGCGGCCCCGGGCTAAGCTTTCAAGAAAAGTGGTGACGGAAATTTGAAACTTCCTTCTCCTTGACAACGATCTCTCTGTGGCGTGGGCACTAACGCCGGCACCCCAGAATGTTTGGGTTATGTGCATCCTAGACATAAGGTAGGTGCCACTTCCGCCCATAGCAACCATGAACTTATGCGGGGCGGTAAATGATACATGAAAAAGACCAATTGCGCGATAAAATACGAGGGAAAATCGTCCCATGGTGAGGCTTAAATGCATAGTAAATATATTTAGGATCATATTTTGGTAACACCCGGCATGGCCTTGCCAATCCGGGAAGCAATCCCGACCGGATTAGCAATCACGGAATCCAAATCCCAGATGCCCATCGCGTAGTAAACATCCTTCTTCAAGAACTCGATGATTTCCTCCTTGGACTCTGCCATCAAGTGAAAAGTGCTTCCAGCAAACTGTGTTCTTTCCACATCTTTGTAGATGGCACCTACGGATGTGACGATTCCGGCATTCACGCTTGCGGGGATAGCAGCCACGTGCTGTGGGCGAACTCCGGTTCTGTCGGTTCCTGGTTTGTCGTAAACAATAACGTTCCACTCGGATTTGACCATGGTTGTAGCTGGTGCGGAGAGTATACGCTCAGGTCGAGATAGGTTTGGTTCGAGACAATGCACGTGACTGCGTGACCCCCAAATGGCGGAAAAAAATAAGGTCCTACTGGGGTTCGAACCCAGGTTACCAGAATCAGAATCTGAGGTGATACCACTACACTATAGGACCCGATTTATTTCAGAATTGCAAAGTGTACATTGAGAGTGAGTGGCTCAGAGTGAATCAAGGTTGGGTTTTCGGGGACAAGCACGGCTCGTTCGTGTGTTTGAGTATATTTTGGGGCTATTTCTGCATCGGTGAAAATTGTGAAGCTCAATGAATTGGGCCATTTCTATCGTACGCGTGGTATGTTACTGTAGACAATTCAGGCATTCACACCAGCCGTTGAACACCCATAGTCCATCGCACAAGCCCACTCGCAAGACAAATTCGATGAGACATTTCCACCCTAAAGATCTGTCTTGGTTCTACAACCACCATCACTGTGCAGTTTATACTAGAATATGTTTTTTATTATGAAGAATATGAAACCAAAAAAAATAAATTGAGGCTCGCAATGTCCTCAATGATGAATGCAATGGTGTAAACCGGAGCCACTATCCCAGAAGCAGCCGGTGTTTTACCGATAGAGGATCCGCAGTGTGGTCTGTGGCATGACAGTTGGCATGGGGTGGACACAGGAAACGGAAGGTACAATCGTTCCAATAAATTAGTTCTCCAATGGAGCGAAGTATCTAATTCTTTCCTTTCTTGGGCCCAACTTGTCTGTCTTGATAGAAGTGCCAAATTGCTCGCCGTAAGGAGACGCGGCCGGAATCAAAGTGGTTGGAACGGCACCAACCACCTCTCTTCTGTATTGTCTTTGGCCAATGCCACCCTTGTCTTGGATGAAGCTCTTGATGAAAGAAGTCTTGTATCTCTTCAAGTACGCTTCGTTTCTCAACTGGACGCGGTCATCTTGCTGGTTGTATAACGGCGTTTTGATAACGGGTTCTTTGGTGCTTCTGTAGAAGTATAAGGTCACACCCGCCAATAAGGCAACACCAAACACCTTCGTGGCGTCAATCTCGTTTTGTGTTTGAGCAGGAGCGTGGTGGTCGCTGGAGTAGAATCTTCTGAGTCCACTTTTCGCGGAACGGGCTGTGGCTCTAAACATGATGGGGGAAGATAACAGGGGAGGTAGAACTAGCTGAAGTTTATTGATTTGTAGGAACGCTTGGTTTCGCACGCACTCACCTCTTCTTGACCAATTACAGCGCCGAGGTTTTTAATTGGTTTGGGGGTCGTGCCATTCCCGTTTTTTCGTTTGGTCGATCACGTGCACGATTCACTCACTGGAGGAGGGGGGCTGGCCCGGACTGAGTCGCGCGGTGAATGTCTCCCCTGCGTAAACAAATCCCGACCTTGCTCGGGTGAGAAATTCCGAGGGAGAAATTTCAAGCACGGGCTTAGGTTGCTCTCGCTTAGAATCACATGACGCGGCCCTTTGACGGATTTGTAGCACTACGGTAGCATTGCAAATTTGGCATTATGCAGTCAATGTGACGGGGTTGCCATGCATCTGAGTGAGGCTGGTTGGTGCGAGCTGTGCCTTATGCGATTACGGAGACGACTGCAAACCACAATTGCTCGTGTAACCGTTGCGCTACTGCAGTGTTGTTGACTGCCAGGAACGACAGCCGGGGACAAAGCTTTGCAGGTTGAGCCGGTTACGTTCCTGTCACCTCTGTATACAAACAACATGAGAAGGTTGTACGTGAGTAAACTGAATGGGTCGCCACAATAGTACACTAACCACGGGAACCACACGGGTGCCTGTCCCTGGGGGGAGAACAATATCGGGTCTGGTCCAGCGACAGAAGGGACCCAGCAATGTTCCAGTGGATTGGGGCGCCCCGAGCACAGGCAGTGTACACGCTACAGGAAATCCCCGGGTGGGATCAAAGAAGCCAATTGATTAGCTAAACAAAACCGTATTTAGTAGCCGACGCTGATCAAGTAGTCGGCCAATTTCTCAACCACCGAAGTGGCATCGGGCGCCTGAACCCCCGATGGGTAGTGAGCAACAACAATCGCTTGCTTGGTCTTGACCGCCACAATGCCGTGGTCGTCTTGCTTACCATAGATGGATCTTTCATCCGCTCTCAACAAGAAGTACTTCTGACCTTGCACGTGCAACCCGTGGGCTTGCAATTGCAGGGGATCGGCATAGCCGCCGGCAATGGTGGTGATTTCCTGTTGGGCAATCTGGAATGCACCAGATTCGGCCCAAAGCGAGTCGCCCGCGGCGGAGTAGATGGCGGCCTTGTCGATTTTTCCGGTGGAGATAAGGCTGTCGGTGTATGCGTTCCAGGACATGTTTAAGAAGGTGATATGAAGGTTGGCGACGAAGATGGGTGTCGTAACCAGTAAGTAAGGAAGCGACTTGGGGTACGGGCCTTTGGTATGCAGGGAGCGGTGTCGTAGAGCAACTACTAGTGGCTATTGCCAATACGGTGGTAAAGTGGTGGTTACAGGAGGCATTCGATAAACGCAATCTAGTCAATAATTTCCACCGCGTCGGCTTCCACCTTGCGCTTCTTCCGCGGGTTCTCGTCGTCGTCGTTGTTGTCATCAAGAACAATAGTCTCGGAATTGTAGTCCTGCACATCGTCCTGGTTCTGTGTGGCGCCTTCGTCCTGGTGGGTCTGTTTTGCGCGAAGCGTGAGCTCGGGCAAAAGCCTGGCCTCGGTGGCCACCTTCTGGATCCACAATTCCAAATTCTCCAATTCGTCTTCTTCGTCCTGGATGAGAAGGGTTTCATTTTCGCCAAACCCAACAATGTCTTTGAGTTTTTTCGACCCATTGCTGGTGAAGTCGTAGTCGTAGATCAACCGTGACTGGCCCAATATGATGGAGATATCACCGCTGAACCCATACTGGTCCACCACAGCATCAATAAGGTCTTGTAGCGTCATTTCAAACTGCTTCTCGCTGATTTTCAAGATCCCTTTGGTGACAATGCCACAGCTGGCACATTGGGGGTTGGGTTTTTCCACCTGCGCCGAAGTGATTCTCTTATTGTGTTTGATACTAATAAACACCGACTTCGCCGATGGAGCAATGGCATTATTTTTCAAAAACGCCAATCCGCCCAAGTTGGAGAATCCACTGATAATTGCATTGGTCGTTGCAATCGCGGGAATAATGTTTCCCGCTATTTGCTTGATGTCAAACTTGCTCTTGTTCTCAATGTTGAAAACGTGGGATCTCAAGTTCGCCGCGGCGGCCACAAAGTTCAATGTGTCTTCATCATCCTTGTCGAAAGTAATCACCACATTCTTGTCACTTTGAATCCTCTTTTGTAACGCTTGGACCGACTTGTACAACACATATAGATTCTCGGCAGCTGACCAAAGCTTTGTGTCATTGTTCAACAACTCCTCATTGGTTAAATCAGAGAGCAATATTTCTAGTTCAGTAAGAATCTTACCCTCCAACACTATGGGCTTTGGTTTCTCTCTGGTTTTCCATAACGACTCGAGCTTCAATGACTTTTCCACATCATCGTGATAAATCTTCCGCATGAGTTTCAAAGCAAAATCATCGTCGTTAATCATTCGTTTGAGCACAGACAACTCATTGGCTTCGGACATTATTCTCTTGATCTCTTCCTGGTCGTCTGTTTCCTTGTTCAAATCCGCTTGGTTGACTTCGGCTTCAGTGCTCTCGCCAAATAACTGGTTAAACAAAAACTCCTTGGCCCAAACAATACAATGAACAGGTTGTGATGGGGTGGATCTAATAGTGCACACCGGAAATGTCTTGGGCGTCTCTTTAACCTGGCATTCGAAGCACTCGGAAATATAGGGAAAGATGGGCTGAATCTGACCATGGAACCCCGTAGTTCCCGACTCCATCAAAGGTTTTTTCAAGAAAAGAGCCACCTTGTTAACATATCTCCTGGCTTCCAAGTTATCCAAAGCATTGAAAATGTAGTCAAACTGGCCCCACCATTCGATGGGGAATTGGGTCAGGTTCATAACATTCCCATGGTGCGGTATTAGCTCCGTCTTGAAGTAGTTAAAGCTTTGTACAGCCTTGCATACCGTGAAAGATTTCAGTTTATCAATATCTTTCTTGCGGAAAAGAAACTGTCTGTTGAGATTGGACAAGGTGATTGTGTCTAAATCTATGATGTGGATTTCACCAAAACCTGAAAGCACTAAATCCTTCAAAAGCTCGCAGCCAATACCACCAGCGCCCACCATGAGGACTTTTGACGCGTTAACATTGGCATATGTTTCCTTTCCAAGGATTTTTTTTAGGTATGTGTCTTTCGCCATTCAATGATATAGGAAACACGCCAAGCTCCACTGAGGAGCGCTATTTGGTGAGCTCGAGATGTACTGGTCTAAATTCGAAAGAGACACAGCGTGGTTTGCAAATCGATGGTGTTTCTGTCGAAAAATTTGGGCTGATTTTGGGCAATACTAGGAATGTGTTGCGTGTCTTAAAATCATATTTATGATGGTTTGAAGCAATCACATGGGTTATTTTAGGGGTTCCTTCCACAAAGTGGGAAAAATTTTGTCTTTCGCAGTTTCCTCCTCTGGCACCGCAATAGCTGCAGATTGAATAAGTGAAGAACAATATACGTAATAATACTAATTTTAAGTAAAAAAAAGTAGAGAATATACCGATAAAGCCAATGCTTTTATAGATATACCTTTTCTTCCGGAACAAGGTTTCTAATTTTTGTCTATGCATTAATACACATAAGGAAACACGTTACACAGAACTTGATCAAACGCTAATGAACAAGTTCCATACACCCTTGGCGTATTGGACAATCTCATCGCCTCCCAACTTGGACTCTCCGTACAATCTGTCAACAAAGTTAATTGGACATTCGCCAACGGTGAATCCCAATGCCTTGGCTCTCACCATCATCTCCATCTGAAATACGTAACCCTTCGATTTGGTTTCGCTAATGATCTTGGCCAAGGCCTCCTTCTTGTACAAACGGAAAGATCCAGTCAAATCAGACACTTGAGGTCTCAACACCGTAGACGCCAAGAAGTTAGCACCTCTGGACACCAATTTTCTCTTCAAATCCCAACCGAAAACACCGCCATTACCGGCATAACGCGTACCGGTGACAATATCGTACCCACCTTGCTTTTGCTTCGCAATGAACTGAGGAATAGCTTCTGGGTGGTGAGAGAAGTCAGCGTCCATGATAATCACGTAGTTACCAGTGACAAACTGCAAACCGTGCACGTAAGCAGTGCCCAAGCCCAACTTACCAGCTCTTGGTCTCAACTGGATGTGTTCCAGGCCAAAGATGTCAATCAACTTCTTGGCGATCACTTGGGTTCCATCAGGAGAGTTATCGTCAACGATGATTACCTCCCAGTCCAACTTTTCCTGCTTGAAGGTCTTGTCCAAAAGGTAAACAAGAATAGGCAAATTCTTCTTTTCGTTATAAGTAGGTAAAATGATAGAGTATTTGTCGCCCATTTTGTAGTTCAACGAATCAATCGCAGTGTGATACTTGTGAGAGTAAAGTCCACGGTGTTGTTCTGGGAGGCGCGTGTTTGCATACAGTAGCCAAATTTTAGTAGAGCGCGAGACCGCAATTTAACAAATAAACCTATGTAATTTATTTCTCTTTCTGCAATCCAATATAACTTTAACCATCCACGTACGCCACGAAACAAAGCAAAGGAACCCTTTCCAATTCTTCGGTGTGACCGTACACCACCGAGGACCCGTCTTGTGTGACTATCATTCGATACAGTTACATAATGGTAACCTGCTTCGTAATCTCATTCTGCATCCACGAAAGACTAGACACCCCGTCCTTGCCTTGCCTAATCTTCTTCACATAAGGCCAACTAGGCCAATGCCGCTAGAACCAATAGTAATAATAATAATAAAAAAAGAAATCAAACAGTAAAATGAAACCAAAATATTTTACTCTCCAACCTCAAGTAAAAAACAACAACATAAAAAAATAGACATCAAATTATCGAATGAATCAATATGACGCTCTAGCCCGATTGGAATATTAACGCACGCATATCGTCTGATAATCCTGATATTGATTTCAAGTTTCCTTCGCAATCTAAGCGCCCGAATTATGTAAGCTCAACGAGCTGATTTGATTGCTAAGCAAATTAACGCTGTTCCCAGAGGAAGCATTGTACTGATAGCCCTGCTTTTGAACATATAACCCCGGGGAGCCGGTCGACGACTGTGTTTTCCCCCGGTTGGAGTGTTGGCCGTTGCTTTGTCCCTGCAACAATGCCAAATGCTGGGGTAAGTGAGCGGATCCGGACTGCTTGCCCTGCTGCTCGTACTGGAACAGCTGCAACTGGGAGATGTTGGAATAAAGGCTATTGGCGTGGATTGGGGATGGCGACGACCCCGTCTGCGAGCCTTGTCTCGATTGGTGTGGGTGGGGCAGCTGCAAGTTGGGGAAATTGTCACTAAGGTTCAACGGTTGCCCACTGGCAGTTGCCGCGGCAATGGCCGCCGCTGCCGGGTTGGCAGAATGAATCGACCCCGTAGCTGTACCGGAGACCGCATTTGAGCCTCCGTAGGAGTGGTTGGTGGAAGAATTGGAGTTATTTCCGTTGTTCCCGTTGTTGGAGTTGTGGTGACCCGAGTTGACCGAGGACGGTCTGGGACCACCACACTTCAAGCAGCACACGTTCTTGGCGAAGTTATGGTAGAGGCAGCTCTCGTTGGCACACTTCCAGTCACCGGCACGGAATGGCACCGAGTTTCCATAGTGCATACGTTGGCCGTTACCGCCATTCTGGTTGTGGGAGTAGCCGTGGTTGTAGCCCGAATTGTAGCCGTTGGTGTTCTTCAACCCGTGGTGTGGGTTCAGGTAGTGGTCCTGGAAGCCACCGTAGGCCGGCGACGACTGCTTGTCGTCGGTCTTAGAACGTCTCATGTTGGCGCCGGTGGCGGCATCCTGCGTGCCGTTGACCCCGCCCGCACCAGGATACATCTGTTCCTGGATAGCGACGGCGCTGGTGGCGGGGAACGAGCAGCGGAAGCACGCGATTCTGCGCTGGAAGTTCGAGAAGCCGCACGAGGGGCAGGTCCAATCGCCTGGTCTAGGGCGGTTTTTCAGCGGCGGGAATGGGGTCAACAACTCGGACGCGCGGTCAAGCACGCGGGTGGATGAAGCCTGAACCTCGACCACGCGGTCGTTCAACACACGGCCGTTCATGTACAACGAGTCGGCCGCCTCCTCGTGCTTGGAAAACACCGCGAAGCCGGACGCACCTTTGGACTTGTTCTGCTGGGTCTTGGCGTCCGAATCGACGTTCTTAAGGGTCCAAAATGCGATGGGGCGGCCGCCGTACTGGGTAAACCACGACTCGAGCTCGGACTGGGTGGTTTCCGGTGGCAAGTTAGAGAGATAGAGGATCTTGGACCGCTCGGCCAAGAAGAGCTTGGCGTCGTGAGCCGAGTCGTAGGGCTTGGTCAACACCAGCGGGTGCAGCTCGAGCGGCAAGGACTTCTTGACCAACTGCAGCAACACCTGGGCGTACACCCCCACCGTCAGCACCAGGTCATTGGCCGCGTCCTCGCTCCACCCCGCAGGCACCGTCACGTCCAACGCGGTGATGATGTTGGTCAAGGACGACGCCGGGTAGCTCATGGCCTCCGGGTGGGTGGACTGCCACTTCAGGTATTCGTTGGCCAAGTCGAATACGCGCGGGTGCTGCAAGTACACCGGCAACACCACCGACTTGTCCCGGGCCTCGCGCGGGAGCAGCACCCGGAGGCCGTGGAGATCAACGGTCACAAACGAAAAGTCCTTGCCCGCCACCGCAGGCATGAGCTTGCGGTCAAACTCGGCGACGGCGTCCTTGAACAGAAATCCAGCCTTGACGTCGTCCCACTTGAGGTTGTACCGCTGCTGGCATGTGGCGGTGACGGGGGTGTTGGTGGGTTTGACCAACACCAGCTGCCGCGGCAGAATTTGCAAGGTTTTGGCGTCCACTGTGGTCCACGAGAGCTCGAGCAACTCGCAGGCGTCACGGGGCACATAGATGGCGGAGTCGTCGCAGGTGGCGGCGAGATGGACCACCACGTATACGTCGGACATGGCGTGGGGAGAGTGGAGAAGAAGTGTTTTCACGGTTAGGTTTTTTTGGCGGGTGCGGGCGTGCGCACAGGTGCAGTGCTGGACAAGGTCGGTTCCATTTCGCATCAGCAGGTGGAGTGCTCGGGTTTGGATTGTTTTGCTTCAACGTGGGCCTGGCCCGCTTTCTTGGGTGCTCCGGTCGGGGTTAGGGTCGTAGCGACGCGGCCACGCTAGTGCCGTGCCCTGGCGCCATGCTCTGGCGCCATGCTCTGGTCCCATGCTCTCTTGTTCTAGTCTCCCAGTGCGCTCTAGCGTCTCACTCTCGCGCCCTCGGGTTGGTCCTGCCTGCGCGGCGGGACAAAATCAGCCTGCCGCGGCACCATACATTCTCTATCTTCCCACCACCGTTGCCGCCCCATCTATATCAGGGGTCCCCGGCGTCGCCCCTCCCCGTTTCTTGTCCTTTGTCTTCCTTCCCCATCCCTTTCCTTACCCCTTTCTTCCATGGTGCTGTTCCTCCACCGTATGGTAGACGACGATAACAAAATCTACGGCCCCAGCCAGCTGCGGGTGTTCCAGACCCAGTTGGTGCTCTCGCTCGCCATCGGCATCTCCACCTTCTTTTTGTTCTGCTTTCTCCGCCGCCGCTGGCCCCATATGTATGCCGTCAGAACCCTCCGAAAGAGCCTGATCCGCCAGCGCCTGCTCCCCAACCACTTGTTCAAGTGGGTGGGCGCGGTGCTTGCCATCTCCGACGAGGAGGTGTTGGAGTACTCGGGGCTCGACGCGTTCGTGGTGTTGGCGTTTTTCAAAATGGGCATCCGTGTGTTCTTACCCCTCACCGTGCTCGGGGCGTTGGTGCTCAGTCCCATCCGCTACTACTTCACCGGCAACTACGACAAGGACAACATCGTGTGGCTGATGGCCACGACCTTCACCACCGGCAAGGAACCGCCGCTCCACGAAGAGTTCCCCAGCTACTTGTGGGTCTACCCGGTGTTCACCTATCTCTTCTCTGCCGTGGTGTACTACACCTTGTTTGACTCCACCCAGTTGGTGATCAAAATGAGACAAAAGTACCTCGCGTCCCAGAACTCCATCACTGACCGCACAATAAAACTCGATGGCATTCCCAAGCGCCTTCTCCGCAACAACGACCCGTCCGTACTCAAACGCTTCATTGAGGATTTGGGCATTGGCCGCGTGGTGGATATTAAGTTGATATACGACTGGTCCACGCTCGAAAAATTGTTTGACACAAGACACAAGACCCTCACCAAGCTCGAAAAGCTCTACTCGCATTTTTACGGGTTGCAAATCGACTTGTACAACGTGTCCAAAGTGCCCCGCGTTCTCCCCGCCACTCCTCCCGAATCCATTGCGGTGGATTCCGCCCGCAAATTGAGGCTAAGAAAACAAATCGACGCCCACTCAAAATCGCTCGTTGCTGTGGACGCTAAAATCAGAGCCATCCAGGACAGATTCGACTCTTCTCTGTCTACAATGCCCATCGGCGGTGAGTCCGGCATTCGCATTTTGCCATCAGCATTTATAACCATGGATTCTGTTGCTTCGGCGCAAATGGCCGCCCAAACAGTGTTGGACCCCCGAGTGTACAAACTCATCGCGTCGTTGGCACCGGCAGCAAAGGATATCAATTGGAAAAATCTCAAGCTTTCCTCTTCACAGAAGCTCTACAAATCATATATGATCACATTTTTAATCTTTCTCAGTTACTCGGTTGTCTTCTTCCTCGTTACAACCTTGTCGACATTGATTGATGTGAAAACCATCACCAAGTTTTGGCCCGCGTTGGGGCATTTGATCGCAAAATCTAATTGGTTGAGTACCTTTGTTACTGGTATTTTACCTCCTCTCTTGTTTTCCCTTATGAATGTGTGCTTTCCCTACTTATATCGGGCTCTCACCGAAATGCAAGGATACTCGCTGTCCAGTGAAGTGGAATTATCGTCATTGCTGAAAAACTTCTTTTTCATTTTCTTTATCTTATTCTTGGTCTTCACTATCACTGGTACTCTATGGGATTATTTTACATCAATAGGCGATACGACTAAGTTCGCTTCTCAGCTAGCGAGCTCGTTAAAAAAATTGTCCCTCTTCTACGTGGATTTAATTTTATTGCAGGGCCTAGCGATGTTCCCGGTGAAGCTCCTTCAAATTGGCGATTTTGTCATTTTAAATGTTATTGGAAAGCTTTTTTTCCTCAAGGGGATCTTTTTGAAAACCCCTCGGGATTACCGCTTCTATTATTATACACCACCAGTGTTTGACTTTGGACTCAATCTTCCTCAACACATCTTAATTTTTATAATCATCCTTATCTATTCGGTTGTTTCTACGAAGATTGTCACTAGCGGGCTAGTTTACTTTGTGTTGGGGTATTTTGTTTATAAGTATCAGCTCATATTCAGCTTCGTTCACCCCCCTCATTCCACCGGAAAAGTTTGGCCTATGATATTCAGAAGACTTATTTTCGGTCTTATCATTTTTCAACTCTTTATGTGTGGAACATTGGCTTTGGAAGGTGCTATTCTCTTATCGATCTTGTGCACTCCATTATTCTTGGTGACAATGATTGTCTCTTGGAACTTTGAGAAATATTACCTTCCACTTCATGATTTCATCGCATTGAGAGCCATACAAAATCCAATTAATTTTGACAAAGAATTCGATGATGATGATGATCTGTTGTTACTGACGCCTTCGGGAGAGGAGTCTGGTCCATCTAGGGTAAGGAGTTCGGATGGTTCTGATGATGAAGTAGGTTTACCTAATAGCGCAGCAGAGACTTCAGTCCTTCTTGATGGTGATTTTTCAGTGAACTATTCGGGTAGTACACAAATTCACAGGCGAAAGGTGTCGACGGTTGATGAGGAGCGCGAACAATTCACAGATTACACAAATCCTGATTTGGTTGATCCTCTTCACGGTCCATGGATTGGCTTTGAGGGTGACCGAATCCTGATGGTGGGGTATTCTGGTGAAGATGATACGATTCACACTGGCGGTTTAGAGCTTGAAAGTGGGCTGACGTGTATTGAGAGCTCTAACAACGACGAGTATTTTGTCAACCGACAGATTCACGTTCCAGAATGGGAGTAATGAAGATTAGGTTGCTAGAATCCGAGTGAGGTTATGACGTCGGCTCATAGTTTTGAAATATACATCGGTGAATCTGTGCAGTGCAAACAATTCTTGTGCCAATACATTTGTGATCACTCGGTGTGACTATGTTGGTGGTATTCATTAATCATATGAAAATTAAGTAAGAGTAAATGAGAATGAAAGAGAAGGGAATGTCATAATTGGTAAAATGAACGGATAAGAAAATCAGTCGAGAAACTAGATGATAAAATATCTTACGGATCCATCAAGATTTTTGCTAGAGCAGAAAAGGAGGAAGTAAGACATGATTAGGCAGATGAAACCGGTATACCTCATACAACGTATTCACCTCCGGATAGATTTAGGCATTGCACTGTTTCGTCTTTTCTTGGTAGTTATTGAATCCAACTTTCTTCTTCGAAGTTCCCTGTCGGTCACATAATCTGGTCTTTCAGGTGAGTAGTCACATTTGATATCAAAGCGAACACAGTTGTGACAAACTGGTTTTCTTTCGTCACATTTCAAGTGCTTTATGCGGCAAATCCAACATCCTTTTTTGGACCTTGCCATGACGTGTTTTCTGGTATATTTCTTGGGAGCTGCTTCTGGATTAGGCAAAGGTGAATTGGTAATGGTTCGATCCATAATGATGCTCTTTTTCTGAATTTCGGGATCTGGCAATGGAATAGGGAAGTCTGGTGTAATCACAGATTCTGGTATGGAAAGGATGGAAGTATTTGGTAAAGGGGTATCGATCGTCGATGCACCGCTAGTCGAATCGACATCCTGAAAACTGTACAGAAATGACTCTTCGTCTATGAGATCATTTCTGACTTCCTGATACCTTAGTACCTGGTAGAGTTGAGCCTGAAATTTCTGAACATCCTCCAGAGAAGGTATTTGTTCGTAATGATATTGGGGAAATGACGTTGGTGGAAACTGGTTCATTTGGAACGGGTATGTTTTGGCTACCATATCAAAGTCATTTGCCATATAATTGTAAGGAGAATAGTCAAAAGGAATGGCTTGTTCGTTCATGAGAGCATCCATACTATGTAACCCAGGCATGCCAATCGCATTGCCTTGGGCGGAATTTGGTGAGCTCAATACAGATTCAGTCATGCTCAAAAGTGGGTGAGAGCAGCAAATGAAGTATGTCTCTTGTAATGCAGAAATTAAAGCGTATGGTAACTTTAAAAGGAAGGAAATGAGTTCAAGTTATGGTTAGAATTAAGCTCAAGTGTAGATGTTGGCGGTAGATGCTAACGCGTGTTTCGGAATTCCCAGACTTTAATATGGAAAAGAGCTGGGCAGCAGTTAGATAGAATAGGAAATGCTCTTGACTACAAGTCTAAGCATCTGACAACTTTCGGAAGTGATTTCTTAGTAAATGATTGTGACGCACTTTTTTCTTAAGTGTGTGCCAAACCAGCCGTGGAAATAATATGGGAATATCAAAAGGTAAATACCCAAACAAAAGTAGACAAAAAGAAGGGAAAAGTCAAATGCTTGGCTTAATGAAGGAAGAAGGTGGCCTGAAATAATACCAACAATTCAATTATGGGGCACGCGCAATGGATAATAAAAAGAGATTTCTTTTTTTCTTTTTGTCTCTTAAATGACGCAAAGGAAGATAGGCAGAGTTTATCATCTCATATTCGGTGCTCACGAATACACAGGCAATTAAATTCCCGAAATAGTACAATACTACTCTACTGATTAAGTTAGTGCCTGCGGCTTTCTTGTGCGGCGGCTGCATGCAACCGCCTGCGACTTAAAAAGGTTTGAGCTGCATTCATGTATGTCCTCTTAAATTATACTTGTATAGTACACGTTAGCTGACACATGGGATTCCAATCAGACTACCCTTTATTGGAACCGCGAGATACATTTTATACACTACATTTGACACCCAACAAGAAAAATTCCTTCGTGGATCCGCATGGTGTACAGCTCAAAAAGGTACCACGAAGGAATACCCGATAGAATCGTACTAGGCTCGCATACGTGGAAATTAACCGATTGAGGGGCGTCATCATTGAGAGTGCAGAAATGAACATGGAGATAGCCAAGAATAACCATTTCAGTAGCTGGGTATGGCTATTAGCGTTAGATTAACTCTTGAAGCTCTGGCAAAATTAAAATTGCTTTACGAATGTACGTGCATGGAAACAAAACAAAAAAATAAAATACTAAAAATACCGCCCATTGCGTTGCCATTGATGATATTATACAGTCTCTCCAGGGCACATGTAAATGTAACATGAAGGT
Source organism: Clavispora asparagi (assembly GCA_030573135.1). Classification (NCBI taxonomy): domain Eukaryota; kingdom Fungi; phylum Ascomycota; class Pichiomycetes; order Serinales; family Metschnikowiaceae; genus Clavispora; species Clavispora asparagi. Next base: position 129,940 of record JAJMCU010000005.1, read on the forward strand.
AGAGAAAGGAAAAGGTACCATGCATGCGCTAGATAGTTATTACGACAATTCTTTATCGTTTCGGAGGTGGAGATACGATGGGACCTGAATAACTCTCGCGTCTCCATTCGGACACACCGCCTCGCAAAAGTCGCCTAAGTGTCTATGCAGGAACAAGTGTTTTCGCCAAAGGCCGGCCGCGTTTTGGGTTTAGTGTTCCACGCAGGCTACTATCAAATACCAATTTTACGCACCGTATTGGTTCTGGAAACTGTCTCATCCGTCTTTCGAAATAGCAGCTTTTTCGAGGTCATTGCTTCGACTTAGCCGAAACTGTCTTCTATGGTGTAGCTGTGTATCAAAAATTGCGTATTGTCGGGGTTAAGTCGAGGTCAAAACGAACTACAATTACGGTACTGTGCATACAATGCCGTTACGAGAGTTTTGAGCCCATTCTGACATATGCCCTCAGAACCCGCATCCCTCAGTGAAAGTACTAATCTTGAGAAGGAATTTCGTATAATACTCAAATTCACGCACTGACGAAATGGACCAACACAATCGCGTAAGTGCGGTCTGCAGTAATGCTAACGGAGCGGCACAACATGATGCGTGAACATACGTATGTATTCAGGCACAAGCGAATCGGTAGTTTCTTTTTATTTTACCTCCGGCGAAATGATTCGGCATACCACATTTCCCCTGGGCCGGTCCGGTTAAAGTGGCCAAAACGTTGGCCGAAAATGGCGTGAAAGCCTATTCTGAGAGTGAAAGCGTCCAAATGCAAACACAGCCACACCTCGTTTCGTTTCAGATTGGTATATGATCATGCTGTAGGTACCGTTTACGGTATGCTTCAAGACGCAATAAGTAAAGTGCGCTTATACTTTCCCCAAGTTATCTCATTTCCCCGGTTTAGGGCTTTCTGGCCAGTACTAAAAACGCAAATTTGCTTAAGTTGACCTGAGTTATACATCGGAATATGTTGCACACGCACGACCCAACGGCACCGCTCGGCGGATGCCCAAAGAAAAATTTCTTTGCGCACTCTCTTCTTGCTCCTCACATATTTTACTACCCATTCGGAGTACCAGCGACACCAAGGTATTCAATTTGGTTTAGCACAAATGGCCGAATGCAGAACAGAATAGACCCATGTTATAATCCGTGACGACATAGCCTTTTCGGAGGCTCTGGTTGTGACGGTTCGCTTTTTGGGGACATTAATCCGTAAACCTGTATTGTAATTTTTTTTGCGTGCTTTGGAACCTCGCTATCTATTCACCGGAATGGGGAGTGGTGCGGAATTTTCCGACAAACAAGTATGATTGGCGCTTTTTTCCACCAGAGATAAACCAGATAGACGTACATCCACTCAAGGGGAAAATATCGTTGACATAAGAGACATGCAGTACAGGATTTTTGCTCTCTTTTCCGAACTAACGCACGCTCTGCATTGCAATCGCCGATGGTTATCCTTCATCATTTTGCACCTTTCCTTTCCACCGATTTATGAACGCCAATGTAAAATGCCAAAAGGTGGCACGGTTGACTCATGAGTACCTGGTCTTGCACATGCCATAGTGTGGACCAGCCGCGCGCGTCTCGCCGTGCCTCAGCCAAAACGCGCATACGTATCTTTTCCAAAGGGATTTTAACTTCTTGAGGGCTGGTTTTTTTTTTTTGGTTTCACACTAGTCTGTCAAGTTTTTTTTTGCGCCTATCCATTGTTCGCCTCATTGAGAAGTCTGCGATGTCCAAAGTGTTCCTTCCCGGGATTAAGGATTTGAAGATCTCCGAGCCTACGAAAGCCAAAACATACACTGATCTCAAGTGCAATGTTATTGTCGTTGCCAAATACGACTTCGAGGCCGAATCAGAACAAGAGCTTTCGGTCAAGAAAGGAGTTGTGCTCAAATTGCTCAATAGAATGAAGAATGGCTGGGTACTTGTCCAGCTTCTTGACGAGGTCAGGGAACCAGGCTTGGTTCCCTCGTCGTACGTTGACATCGCGGTTAATGACCCCAGACATCCCATAACTTTGCAATGGCTTCGTGCATCTGCCAGCTCCGAAGTCGGAAACAAAAGCACCACCTTCATGGATGTTGAAGTAAAGACGTTGTTGGAAAACAACGCACCCCTCACGTTCAACAACAAGCCCTATCCATTAAGCGCGTCCGCGTCCCATTATCTTACGTTTGAAAATCGGTACTGGTATCGTGTAGATGTGAATTACAGTACGGGTGAACACGGCTATCTTTGCCGATACTACCAGGACTTCTATGACTTGCATGCGCGTTTGCTTGAGAACTTCAACTCGTTGGATTTTGGGGAAGTTGAGGATTCGGTGAAGCTCCCCAAACTTCCTGAGCCTGTCCCTTCGGCTCAATGTGATTTGGATGAGGTGGAGTTTTTTCTGAACCGATGCAAGATGTTGTCCACTTACATGACCGATCTTATTTCTAATAAGCATTACCAGGCCTGTCCTGCGCTTGTTGAGTGGCTAGAGCCGGAATACAAAGGTCTCCCAGGTTTTGTGGTGCCTCATAGTCTTAACAACTCAACAGAAACTATCAATCAGCAAATTCTTCCAGGATCGGTGATGGTAGCTTCTAAAGTCAAATCAGCATCCTTTGTACCCAAAGTTGATGCTGTTCCCCTTGCCGCCCCGGCAACACAATCCAAATATGGTATACCGAGTGCCCCAACTGGTCCGCAGCGGTCGCATTCAAAGAATATCTATAACCATTATCGCCAGATTTTATCGCACCCCTCGCAACCCCTGGATCTCCAACGTTCTTCGACGACGAAGGAGCCCACCAGGAAGGGCCTGCTAAATTATCAAAAGACATCTGCCACCGGTCTCGAACGTGCAAGAACTATTCAAGTTCCTAAATCTACCCCTACTGGTCTTGAAAGGGCAAGAACTATTAGCAATCCTAAGGCACCACCTAAAATATTCACAACACCGAAAATAGGAAGCGGGAGTCCCACTCTGGTTGCTTCTCCATTTACTCCGCCACTGACCGATATCTGGATTAAGTGTAGTATCAAAACCCAGGGCGGAGATATGATCGTGGTTCGTTTGGAAAAGAACACTTTTGCAACTATCGAAGAATTCAAGAACCTCATACATTCCAAGGTTGCATTTACAAGCTTGTTCATCAAGCTACCAGAGTCCGAATCATTCGAGGAGATAGAATCGCCGGAAACCAACTATGTTCCGCTCATCAAATCTGCGGGAAAGGTGTCTCTCCTCCTCACTTAGATACTACATATCTAATGCTGTATTGTATGTAACATAATTCATAGTCATGGAGACTTCAATTCCTCTGAGAATGTAATATGAAATCTATCGATTTTTAGATGCGGTAGTATACTTATCCCTAGTAATTATGTTCTTTTTCTATATTTAAGCTTCTTATTTTTCGATCAATAAAGTATGCCGGCCTTCTATGGGACGATGAGGCACATAAGAATCTAAATTTCGGAGTTTTCGCTTTTCAGTCTCTTAAATGCGTATGTCCGGTTCGCACTCGGAGATATATATGCGCACACCAAACCCAACGGTCTTAGAGAAAAAATGCGTCCACCAGAATCTGGCTCTATCCACTGCCATCAGTCACCGAACCTGTATTCCCATTTCAGGGTAATTCCATCGATTGATTGGTCACCGATAGATTAATCACCAATTGAATATTCTAGCATCTTTAATCGGACCGTGTACATCTAATCTCCGGGGATTACTGCATCTAACGGCTTTTGCTAAGCAAGCATAAACACGACTCGATAGCTCTCACACATGCACTGCATTAATGAGATCCTTTGGGGATTGGAACTATCGCAGTTTCACTTTTGTGGAGGATATACACGAATTACTGATAAGCAGAGCAAGTATGTGGAGTGTGCTAGATAAGTGAAGTAAATACTAGATGCGATACACACAATCCACAGTGTGAAAGTCCGTGATTGTGACATAAGCGGGGAAAGCTTAACCCACGCAGCACCTATGATCGTAACAGAAACAACGTATTGGATGATATGTAAGGTGAAATATGTCGCGTGTCCTTGTTTTCCTTGTTCTTCACATGAACAAGCATTACGCACAGTGCATGCAGCAATGTAGGCGGACTCCCCATAAGCTAGCAACTTCCGAAATGGGTGGACAAACGCGAAGGTTACAGAATATTCACCCATATGCACTAATCAGCTCTTGAGTGTTACACATGCATGTGCTTACGAGCCTTAGGCAAGAGGTTTTGAAAAAATACTGATCGAGAGGCCATCTTGAACTGTGTGTCGTTTTTCTGTTGGAACTTTTTTTGCTATTGTAAACTTCAGGCGAATGTTGTTGTTGTTTTTTTTCATTAGCTTATTAAATGTACATGTATCGGCTAAACCGAGGGTGACAACGCGACTTAATCGCGCCGGATAAGACTGTTTACGTCAAATGCATATGCAGACCATATACCTGTAGTCTAGGCGTGCGTATTTGTATCGATCGACCTCAGATATTTTATGACGTCGGCAAAAAGCATAACTGGGGCTGCTTAGGACACCTTTGTTCGGTTTTTTTCTAAGGGCTCAGGTTCATTTTTTTCTTGTTACATTCTATTTTGTCCCCTTTATTTCCTTTTCGTTCTTCCTTACCACCACTTAACTTCAAGTGTTTCTTATTCCGTTCTCTGTGTTTTATGGTCCAGGGAGTCCTAACTACTCAGTCGTTATTGTTTTTAAATTTCGCTTATGTCGCTGAGCATTTTCCACGCAAAACACTTCAAATCCTCACGCAATTTGAGGAAACTTCTGATTTCCTCACCTATTACTTCTCCCATAAACAGTCCGGTGACCTCGGCGTGCTCAACTTTCAGCACCACAAGCTTTTTGGTCATCCTTAGGGTGCGGTTCAGCTTTGTGGGTGAATCTTATCCAGAATTATCGGTAACCGAAGGCGACTATGTTAAGCTCATCGAACGTTTGGACAATGGCTGGCTCATGGTCCAATGTATTGATCGAGCTGAAAGTGGTATAGTGCCAGCACTGTACGTTGAAGTTGAAGTTAATGATCCTGAAACCCCAGTATCAAATGATTGGCTTCATGGCACCAAGAAGAAGAATCGCTCGTCTCGTGATTATCCGAAGGGTGCCAAGATCTCACAGGTTCTGCTTAACTCCAGTGGACATCTTTGGTACCTATACAAAGTGATGATGCATTCGGGAAAGACGATTTACTTGGGTAAATTATACCAGGATTTCTATAATTTGCATTGTGAGCTCGACAAGAGTCTCGGAAAGGAAATCAACCTACCTGCCTTGCCAAAACCAATCAGTATTTGCGGGGGAGAAGAGACTGAGTTGAAATTGGGTAGAATTCTCAAGAGATGTAAAGAATTGGATGACTATCAAAACAGTCTTTTGAACATTACAGAAGTGTGCCACAGTCCATTAATGTCAAAATTTATTAAGGAGGATAAAGGACAGCGTGTCGTTTTCGATAAGAACGAGTCTGAGCCTCCTATTGAAATGCTTGTTCAAATGATCTACAAAGATTCGAATAACATACATCATCTCCTCAATGTCGCATCGCAGACATCTTTTTCTACCACAGCACCACTACCTCGAGATGATTATGGTATGAAATCAACAAAATCTATTCCTCGAGAAAGCTGGCAGCATACAAGCCCCAAATATTTGTCATTTAAGAAGCAGAATTCCTCCCATACTTCACTCAGAATGAGTCATAAAGGTGATTACTTTGAACAATCCAATTTGGCTGTCGAAAATGACGGAGTTTCCTCTTCCAAAAGCTCGCATACTTTATCCAGTTTCTCGTCGTTGATTGACAGTTACGATGATACAGCTGATATTTCTGACTACCCGATTGCGGCTAAATAGATTCATTTTGCAATAATCACTGGGATGATACCGTTGATACCACTCTTTTTGCAGGCCTCAAAGAAAGGAATCGCCATGATCTAAAATATTCATGTTTAATAAATGGGATTAAAGCATTCTTCTGCTTCTAAGCTTCACTTTTTTTTTCTACAATTCATCCGAAAATTATCGATGGCTATCATGAGATTAGACATAATTGGTTCCTAGAGTCAAGGAGATGGACGTCAAGGCAGCTAAGTATACCCTGGCTCGTGCGTCTGGAATAATAATTGTATGTAGAACTACACAACACGGATATTTTGTTTCGGGTCGGCCCAATTATCAGAGATCTATGCCGATATTTTTTGTATCCTTCGATGGAAGCGGCTCCAAAAAAAACAATTCTTATTCCTGTGGCTTTTAACAATGAGGTTCGAATTTTCGTTGTTTGGAATTGTCACCCATATTATTTTGGTTTTTATTGTGTGGCGCTTACGCATGCAAGTTGTAACGGAACGCGAGGATGAGCTGTTTCCAGCATCTCACATTGCCGCTGGGCGCTTTTGTGCATCAATTTTAGTGAGGGCGATTTCTCTTCGAGGATTGTCTTTTCTTGATACCTACCCTGTTGTTGGAGATGTTTCCGATGTTCTGGTTGCAATACCACATTCTCTACGTGATCGCATGTTTTGTTTTGTTGTTTTTTTTACAGACACACACAACGCACTACCTTAGACGTATGCACTATTACTACGTTCTGATGGCTAAATATTCTTCAAATTCTATATGGGCATGATTCCGTTTTATTGCCTTTCTCAAGTATAATAGACACGCTGGCGCAAATGGAAGCACGTTTCTTGGAGATAAATTTGGGGTATACCTGCATGAAACAACACCTTAGCGCATTTACGTTATCGTGAATAGTCTTCTCTGCCAGAGTAAATCAGTCAGACACTGTCGTCTTGTGCAAGGGAATCTGAGATATTCAATCGCACAATGGCGGACATATTTTCGATGGACGACTATGAGCTGGTTCCCGTGTCTGGTGTGGGGGACTTGAACTATCGTCTACTTGACGAACAGGCCAATCCTCCATCTCCGACTTTTGGTCTGCGAGAGCCAATCGTGAAAAACGGCTTTCCTAGCGACGACTCCGACAGTGACACCGTTGCTGATCTCCTTCCCATCCCTGTTCCATTTAAAGGAAGGCGCAGGTCCAGTGTTTCGAAGTACTCTTCGTCGTACGAGATTGATATAAGCGAATCATTTGTGTCTTCCTCGCTCCAGAGAGAAGGATTACCGGAATATAAGCCCAAGTTGGATGACTTTGAGCCACTCAAAGTTCTAGGCCAGGGATCTTATGGTAAGGTGATTCTTGTACGCGAAAAGACAACAGGAAAGTTGTTTGCCCAGAAACAATTGAAGAAAGCATCTCTTATTATCAACGACACGAACGAGGTGCATACCAAAAACTATGAACGCACGCTCAATGAAAAGACTATACTAGAAAAAGTACACCATCCTAATATTGTGAGACTTTACTATGCCTTCCAAGATCATAATAAGGTGTACTTAATTTTAGAGTATTTGGACGGTGGAGAGCTCTTCCATCACCTAGATCAACAGAAGTACTTGAGCGAAAAGGACGCATCTTATTATATTGCTCAAATCGTCTTGGCGCTAAGGTACCTTCATCTCAGCATGAAGGTCATTTATCGTGATCTAAAACCTGAAAATTGCATGCTTAATGCCGACGGCAACTTAGTACTCACCGACTTTGGGTTGTCTAAAGTCTCGTCTGATGATAGTGCTAAACACTCGATGATAGGAACTGCTCAGTATATGGCACCAGAGGTCATAAAGGGAGAAGACTATGATTTTTCTGTTGATTGGTGGTCTTTAGGCTGTGTTGCCTATGATATGCTCACAGGTGCCCCACCATTTTCGGGCCATACAAATGAAAAGATTATGGATAAAGTAGTGCATTCCAAGAAGTATCTCAAATTTCCATTTTATCTCTCCCTAGATGCGAAAGACTTTTTAAGGAAATTATTGCAAGCTAATCCCGCTAAAAGAATGGATATTGATAATGACTTTGACAAACTCAAAAATCACCGTTTTTTTCGCTACGTGGATTGGGACAGCATTACTGGAGTTTGCAGTACTGATATTCTACCCCCAATTCTCCCGGTTATTACAGATTCGGTTTTAGCCGAGAATTTTGATGAGGAGTTCACAAGTATGACCTTTACTCCACCGGTGGAATCAGCCTTGGATTATACTTTTAACGACAGTACAGGGGAGATTTTACATGTGAAAGGGTTTACATTTACTAACGAGAGCTATCTCGTTAATATATTCAAGGATAAGGGTACAAAATTGCAGGGGTAATAATCAATTTCTTCATCCAGAAAGAATACAAAAACAACTAGAGAAAACAATGCAAAAAAGGGACATCATGATACAGAAGTCAGCAATAATAGAGTGGTTGTAAGACGATGTAGACTGTTGGTGCAAGTAGTTGTGGCTGAACAGCTTCAAAATCACCGTCAAACCGATAAGAGTCACTTCCAACCCACAGAGATTTGGAAGCAAGAAAATGAGGGATAATGTAAGTGTGTATGCAAAGTGTCTTAAGATGTTGCTCATTCCGTAAAGAATGAAATAAAAAACTGGCAATTCCGTCATTAATTCTCCAAACTTAAGGTATGAGGGATCAACCGCAGATGTACAAGTCCCTGAACTTGAATGTGCAGAGTCAAGATATTTGTTGGAGAAGGATGCAAACCGATAAAACTCATGGACATTTTTACGCGTCGATTCACAGGGTGAATTAATTTCCAAATCAATTGTGCTGTACAGTGGTCGGTACAGTGTGCCTTTGAGCGATAGGGTTTCGCTGTTCAATGTGTAAGTCGAAAACTTCTTATGAAGTGAGCGCCTAACCTGGTAGGGAGAGGGATTTGTGATAATTTTATCCTTTGGGCCGGTAACAGAAATGGGAAGAATCCATCTAAACCATATAAAAATGTCCTTGATTTTTCTTCTCGACGATTTATCGTTCGCACCACTGCTTGAGGATGATAATAACGATGAATGTTCCGACAAGGAATTGCAAAGGGTTTCTTTCGGTTTCAAATCCTTGAATATTGGATCTGTAGAGCCCTCAAAGTCGATATATGTTTCAGTGCTTCCCAAGTTGCACGAAGGGGATAGCGAATTAGTTGCGTTCACCGATGACGCTCTGTCGTCGTTGTATCCAGCATCCAATTGCAAATGTATCGTATTCCTAGGCGAAACAGCATACAAGCGATCAATCATGTCCAGATGAGCTTGTTGTGAGTTTTGAATTAGGATAGGCATCAGTTTATGGTGGGTAAGGTTTCGGGGGATATCAAAAGATTCAAGGTTGAAGACCGGTTTGATTTTAGGTGAGTCATCCACTTGAATGGGGTGAGGAAGACATTCTGGGTCTAATGCTGTAATTGGAGGCTTGTTAAGGGACTTTGAGGATTCGTAGATCGAATGTTGATGAAGGAATCTTGCGTATCGTCTTGCGTAATTAAACGGAGAAAAGGCTGAGCAGTATGCGAAGGTGAAGTTAATTGCATACACGGTAGCAATAGCATATGCATGAAAGATGTCAAAGGAATCACCCGAGCTTATAAGGGCGGTGGAGACCGCTATTATGAAAACCCTGAATCCCTCACCCCCAATCGGCTTCAAGAACTTTTTATAAATGCCGTTAGGGGGGTCTTCGGGTAATCCCTTATTTATATAACTTGCAGACATAGATAGAACCAGCCAGAATATCTGTAAGAAAACCATAAGCACTTGTACCAGTACGGCTAAGCGTAAGTAATGTGTGAGAGGATTCGGAATATGCCGAAGGAAGAATAAGGACGTCGCTGCTATTGATGCCATCGATAGCACCAAGACAGGAACACCAACTGCTATAAATACAGTTGTCTCCATTTCCTTTGTACTCTAATGCGAGTGAATGATTTGGAAGTTGGGGAAGAAGGAGGAAGGGGAATGCAGATATACGTTAGGTTCTGCTTATGCAATGAAGAATCTGCGCACTCCTATTGCCCAAAACGTTCGGATGAAAAACAACAGATAAAATTCGCCAAACACATAAACCAGACAATTAGAAAATATAGAGAGGCTCTGCAATTGAATAGATGATAATTAACGAAAACTTTTTTTCTACGGAAACACCCTTTCATTCCGCGGATTCTTCAACACATAAATATGTATCTATTTGTAATGGCCTGCACATTTGAGGGTCTCGATGTCTGATTACTTATCAAGTTCTCCACACGAATATACTCTAGATCATCAATGCCAGATTCCAAAAGAGTCATACCAATCGAATCAAACCCAGAGATATTCAATTCGCTAGCTCACAACATAGGGCTTACTCCAGTTTTGGCGTTTCAGGATGTCTACTCCCTTACCGACCCCGATTTACTTGCATTCTTACCTCGCCCTGCAATGGCAGTGACCATGCTTTTCCCCATCACAAAAACGTATGAGGAATATCGCAAGAATGAGGATCTGACTCACGATAACAATTCGAAAGGAAGTTTATGGTTTAAGCAGACTGTGGGTAATGGATGTGGGTTCTATGCTATTCTCCATATTCTAGCAAATTTGCCACGCGATTTGATCATTGAAAATCTGATCTTGAACAAATTACTTCTTCTGCAGATTTCTGAAGACACCGCGGAAGACGAGGTCACCATGTTGGTGGAGCTACTTGAACAGAACATCGAACTTGATTCCAATTACGGCAACCAGGGTCAAACGGAAGCCCCCAACGCAGAGGAACAAGTGGAGTTTCACTTCATTTCGTTTGTGAAAGGGAAAGATGGGCATTTATATGAGTTGGATGGAAGAAGAACCGGGCCAGTTGATCTTGGTCCATGCGAAGACGCTGACCTCATAAATGACCAAAAGTTGTTGGAAAAAATACAGTTCTATATGGACAACACCGAAGAGAGTCAAAGAAATAACTTTGCATTAATGGCCCTCGTTCCATCACTTTAGGTTACTTCTGTCCCTTAATGTCCACTTTCTTGAAGTTGCCTTTTTGAACAATGGCCTGAACCCTTGCTTTTGCCATTGCACAGTCAAAATCCACGCCAACGATAAATTGACTGAGTTCATGACTTTGAAGAAAGATATCGATGGTTTCCGCATCGGGGCCACCGTCTAGCCCGAGTTCTGTGCTTAAATACTCTTTTGGAATCTTTTTGAACGCCAGGCATATGGTGTTGATCGCAAGAAGTCTTTGTTTGGTGGACATGAACTGGTCAATGAGGTGGCTGGCACATTTCATAGCCTCAACCTTTCTAATTTGTCTCAGAGTTTTAAAAAATCCATGATAATCACCCTGTACTAAAAATGTTAGTAGATCGAGGGACTTGTACATGCAATCCTTCACCTCTTTGTACTCCTTGGGTATATTCTTCACGTCTCTGGCTTGATCAGACGTGATAAGCTCCAAGTTGATTTTGTTAACCTCGGCAAAATTCCCTGTAAGAATAAAATAAAGTATCCTGTAGCAAGTGAATTCGTAAGTCTCGTGTAATTTGTCGGCACCTTTGCCCTCTGCGTAAAGATGCTTCAACTGGGACAGGCACTGGTTAAACTCTCCAAGGTCATCGTTGAGGATCGCAATGCGTCCGTGCGTTTCGTAAACCATGATTGCTAGGTCATTTTTAATATGCTGAACTGTCAAATCTTGTCTTATTGCCTTGAGTTGATCGTTAATGTACAGATAGCCCGCATTCGTCTCATCGTATTTGGTGCATACGAATTCAAGACATTTCCTCAACATATTCTCTGGTCTTACCATCGCAGGATCCGGTTCCGAGGTAAGTCTAAGATATCGCTTCTCTAATGCCGTCAGGTAACCTACAACTGGTCCGTCGGGGTTTGATGCTGGGGGCGGAGAAGGTCTGTTACTTGAAGAGCTCGCAAACCTATCCATTCTTTGGCGTTTTCTTTCTTTTGAATCAAATGCATTCTTCCGCTTCGCTGCGTATTTCGAAGATGGCTCATTTGGAGACGAAATGTTTGGATCGGAGGCGGTAGCTGGTGTTTGGTGGATGTTCTCGTACAAGTCTAATGGGCATGCCGGGTCGAACACAGGTAAGTTTTGATATTGCCAAGGGTTGGTCCATACTTTGTTTTGAGCTATAGCCAATTCCATGAGTGCTTGAATCTGGGCCGGGAATTGGGTTTGTTTTTCTGTGCTCAATGAGTTGACCCGGTCAAACAGTTTGTTCACAAATTCAGATAGCGAGTCGGGCCAGCCCGCATTATTATTTTCGTTCGCTTGGGGTGTGACCTCGCGTGGAGGTAATTTGCTGCCACGGGATTTATTTTTCTTGCCCAACTTTTTGGGTGTCACTTCGTTATAGCTAGACATGCTTACGGTAATACCATAGAGGATGAGCCTATGCGTGTAGGGTAGAGTGAGAGCTGGTGTACGGGTGTGTTCTTTGGGTACTGGTAACGTCCTCGTTAACGAAGTACGTGCTAGGTTACGGAGATGATACGATGGAGTATGGTTATTCTAGTCAATAATTTCCGCTCGAATTGACTTTTTTCATTTATTTCTACTACTCTTGTATCCCTCCTAACGGCGCCGATCTCCCCCAATAATGTCCTGTATCCAATCCGCAGATAGGTTACCGTACCCATACATATTCCAAAAAGCCACGAACTCTGATGGTATGAAATCAGCAATATTCCAAGAACAACGACCCTCGGTGGAAAGTCGACTCACAAAGAAGCCTGTGGTGGCTGGTAAAAGCACCAAGTTGTCTGCTTCAGCTAGCGGTCTTCCACTGCTCAATTGGAACTTGGAAGAAATGATCTCCTTGTACACGAGTACGGGTTCACTTCCGCCCCGCCTTTCGCCTAAGTTGCCACCTCAATTCGAAATGAAGGAAATCAATAATCACCCTGACGAGGATGAGCCCCAGGAATCTTCAGAAAGCGATATCGACAACACGCCCATGTCACTTTTATCACCTACCCTTCCCAGCATGTTTACTGAACATCCCAGAGACACTAAAGGCGACGCCAAAAGAGTTCAAAAAGACTTTGAAAGCCCGAATTTAGCTCACCCCTTACCTAAAAGGCCCTCTACGGTGTCTTCGGTATTGTCGGGGGCGAACCAGAAAAGCAATCGCGTCAGATGGATCAACAAGGTGAACCATGCTGAAAAACCGCGGTTTTTAATGCGTTTGACCTTTAAACTGCTGCTCACAAAGTATAAGAGCACTTTTGCGCCTAAATCACCCGTCAAGTACCATGGCTTGGGTATCGACATAAAAGCAACCAACTCTGATGTTAAAGGAAAAGATTTCTGGCTCAAAGTGGCCAAAGACATACATAACCGCAACGATACGACATCCCGTGGCTCTTTGCTAACACTTATATTACAGTTTGACTGGATTTTGTGTCTCGTCATTGCCAACGACCAAGATGAGCATGGAAAACCGCAAATGACAGGATCAACTGCTGAACAGCATTGGTACAATTTACGCAATGAGATCCCAGCCTTTGTTCAGCGGATAGAAAAGTTTATCCGCAGCAATAACGTTGAAGAGAAAAAGCCATACTTGACATTCCTTGTGGGTGTTTTACAGACAATGAAGGCCCTTATTCTCAAGAAGGTTAACTCAATATTGAAGACCTCACTCGATGGCTACTTTGAGCAAAAAGATCCGAATTCTCAGATTATGAACAAGGTGATAAAATTACAAAAGCAAGTTATATTTAATCGCCACCAGTCGGATGAATATCTTGCAGAGGCACAGTCATTTTTTGCTCGATGTGATGCCCCGTCCAGGGTTTTCCCCAAAACTTGGGAGTCTCGTAGAACTTCATTTCAGCGAGTTCCTTTGGCAGTTACTAGTCCTGCCGAGGATGGATATTTTTTGCCCCTAGGGTCATACTCTGATATCCGTGAATGCGCGTCTTACCTTTACTGTTGCCTTAATGAATTTTTGGACCTCTATGAACCTGAGATAAGTGGGGATGTCCGGTACATTCTTCAATCGGGTCAGAAAAGAGGCTAGTCCTCTATTTTTGCTCATCCTAAGTGAAGCATCTAATATAGTCAGTGATAGCAATAAGTTAGCTTAACTCTCATTTCTTGGATTTGCCCTTGAGTGTATACTTCTCCTTGTAGATCCAACTATTCCCAATTATTTTAATTCCGAAATGCTCTCCGAGTCTGAGCCATGCAGCTGCTTGGTGTAAGTCTTTTTTAAAGTGTTTTGACTTTGAGCTCCAAAGTTCGCCTAGTTTCACCATCGCTTCCGACGATCCCAACGAGGCGGCTTTGGTCAAAAACATTCTTCCCGTGATCTCGTCTTTATTCAACGACCCCAATCCTTGTAGAGCGCATTCCCCTAGTTGGTGATACGCTCCACCTACAGCATTGTTATCTCTCGAATTATTCTGGATGAGCTTATTCATCACCGGTTGGGAGAGGTCTGAAAACTTCGCAAGCAATTCGATGGGGTCTATTTCCTCGGATTCGATGTTTTTCTTCACCATTAGCACACACTCTTGAGGATCCAATTCACTTAATTTGGACGCATAATTGTTCATGCTTGCGGAGTCTATCGTGATGGTTTCCACGACATATGACACTAAAATACATCTCGAAAACCATTTGACAGCATGGCTTTCGTTTAATTTCACGCCCTGTCCTGATTTTAGTGCCTTTCCGTATAGATACATTGCTTTGGGATAATTGTTAGGAATGTTGGCTGTCGTTTGTAACTGGTAAGAGGCTTCCCGAAAATTGCCTTGGGCTTTCGCTTGTAAAGCCTGTTTTACCAGTTTTTCGAGAGAAGAGTCAAATTTGAGATTCGGATTAAATATCGGGATGTTTAACGTTTCAATTGAATTATTGGATGCATTGGAAGATGAGGACACATTTCTCTTCGCGCTGACAGGTTGCACTGAAGGAACAAATGTGGTCATCGTGGATGAGGTATCATCTGCATCAGTCTCTTCGCGCATATCAGGTTCATAGTTGCTAGTAAGTTTCGGGTTACTGGATTGCGATGAATTCAACCGCATTGGCATATGCGGCAAAGGTGCGAAGTGGTTTTCGATAGATGCCAATGATGAAGATGAAGTATGGCTCAGATTAGCAAGATCTGCTCTCAAAGAAACCACAGAGCCAGTCTCTTTACGCGAAACGGTTTTGTAGTTTGTGGATTTGAGAGGCATCCTTACGCTCTGGGACGGCGGCCTCGACAACATGCCAGTACCGATTCTCATTCGCTCTAAACTGATGGAAGAGCTTGCACGAACTGGTTTCACCCTGGACTCGGTAGGGAGTTGCACAGGATAAGCGCTCTGGTCGTCATCAAGTCCCATACGATCCAAAAGACGACCCGTCGAATGCACCAGAGCATATGAATCTCTTCTTCTGTAAAATTCATTATCATAATTCGATTCATCAAAATCTAAATCTAGTCTATCCAACAAACGACCGTTCGTAGAAACAGACTCAAACGAGTACACACTTTCGTTATCATTTGAGGATGATGGATCACTAGCAGAGTATGATGACGGAAAATATACTTCAGGATTTGCTGGCGAATTTGCATTCGATTTGATTGCCAGTCTAGACGGCAGTAGATCTTTCGAAATATCCTTTTGTAGTTTATGCAACGGCGATCTCACCTTTTCCACAAGGGAGTCCTCTGGAGACATCAGGGGGATAAAAAGTTTGCAAAGAAAAACCTGACCACCTAGATATACTAATTAAAGTATGATATATATTCCAGGGAAATTATCGGTTGTATATAGAGAATGGTTCAATGTACCAACGTTCGAGATAAGAATAGCTTTGAGTATTGCTTCCTGCTTGGCGTCTGTTCCAGGCCTTTTATCTTTGTCACGTGTGCATTCTCTGAGATTCATCCCTCCGTAATCCATCCTGGCATGAAAGATCAAAAAAAAAACCTCAAACAATCGACAGACGAGAGTTAAGTCTATTTTGAAGCATTCCTAGCATTCCGATATTTACCTTCTCCGTATTGATCGTTCTTTTTCCTATATGTTTGATTTTTATTGAGCAGTGATGCGTGATCAAATTACATTTTCGTACTTTGTGCTGAGAAAGGTATCACTACAAACAAATTGCGAATTTACCAACTTGTAATTTAAATACAAATACATTTAAAGAGAGATAAACTAAACAACACATACGAAGGGAAGAACCCCAATTAACTGAATATTACCAACAAAAATCTCATTCGTTCCATTTTGATGCATCGTCTTTTTCTTCTACTGTCACATTTATATGAGAATATATTCAATCTATTCCAGAAGTGTTTACGAATATTATCTCGGCAGAGGAACACAACGCACAAGGCAAACGATAAAACTGGCCTAACTTCATGCATAGTGTACTCAACTAAACGGCATTTGCACCTTGTTCCACTTAACGAAACGGCTCTGCATTGCGAACGGCACAATACCAGATCTTGCATACAACCACGGGGTTCGGTCCCAATTCTAATTCAAGGGTACCCGACTTGCGGTGCATTCGGAGTACTTGGGATTGATTTCTTTTTAGGTTGTTTTTAGGTTGTTCTGAGTATTCACTGCTTTTAGTCGCAAAATTTAACCATGGATATTGTTAACAAACATAGACCAAGTGTGTCACCAGAGGTTGACCCCTCCACCTACTCCAACTACACCAACTTCCAGTTTGGCACAACGAAATTGTCGTTTGATGTGGACTTCGACAAGAAAATTCTCACCGGTACCGTGGTTTATGATCTTGAAAACGTGACTGGAGTCAACGAGATCATTTTGGATACTTCCTTTTTGAACATCAAGGCATGCACAGTTAACGGAAAAGCTGCTCATTTCTCTGTGGCTTCTGAGCCAAAGACGTTGGGTTTCCCGTTGGTGATTGAGAATGAATCCAAGGAAAAGAAGCTTGAATTGTCGATCGACTTTGCGACGACCAATGAGTGCACTGCGTTGCAGTTTTTGGACAAGGAAGCCACGGACGGTAAGACTTCCCCATACTTGTTCTCACAGTGCCAAGCTATCCACGCCAGAAGTTTGTTCCCTTGTTTCGATACTCCTGCGATTAAGACTGCTTACAAATACGTTGCCACGTCTCCTCTTCCTGTGGTAATGAGCGGAAGACCAATTTCTACCGACGGGAATACTTACACCTTCGACCAGCCCATCCCAATCCCATCGTACTTGGTGGCTATTGCTTCAGGTGATATCACCAAATTGCCCATCGGACCAAGATCAGATGTTTACTGTGAAGGGATTAACGTCAAAGCATGTCAGCATGAATTTGAAGCGGACATGGAACAATTCCTCCAAGCTGCGGAAAAGTTGGTGTTTGATTATGAGTGGAAAAAATACGATGCTCTTGTGTTGCCACTGAGCTTCCCTTACGGTGGTATGGAGAACCCCAATGCCACTTTTGTCACGCCTACTTTGATAAGTGGTGACAGAGAGAATGTCGATGTGATTGCTCACGAACTCGCCCACTCTTGGTCGGGAAATTTGGTGACCAACTGTTCTTGGGAGCACTTCTGGCTTAACGAGGGCTGGACCGTGTACTTAGAGAGAAGAATCCAAGGTAGCATCCATGGTGAGGCCACCAGACACTTCTCTGCCATTATTGGTTGGTCGGATTTGGAGAACTCCATCAAAGCGATGGGTGAGGGAGCATCGAGATATTCTACATTGGTGCAAGACATGAAGGATCGCAGCGACCCAGATGACGCCTTTTCCAGCGTTCCTTACGAGAAGGGTTTCAACTTGTTGTTCTACATCGAACAGCTTGTTGGAGGTAAAGAGGCGTTCGACCCGTTCATTCCTCACTACTTTAAGACCTACAGATATAAGTCGCTTGATACCTACCAGTTCCTTGACACCTTATACGCATTTTTCGCTGACAAGAAGGATGTATTAGACACCATCGACTGGGAAGCCTGGTTGTACAAACCAGGTATGCCACCAGTGAAGCCTCAATTTGACACTACATTGGTAGACCAATGTTACAGCTTGGCCGATAAGTGGTTCAACGCTGTATCTAAATCTTCCAAGTCCGATTTGACCGCGATTTTTAAGTCTTCTGACATTTCTCTGTTCTCGTCGAACCAGTCGGTCGTATTCTTGGAGACCATCTCGTCCTTCAACAAGCTGGCTGATTTCAAGTGGAAGAACCATGTTGGCGCATTGCAGACTATGAGCGAAGTATATTCGGCTTACTCCAAGTCTACGAACGCTGAGGTTTTGTTCCGTTGGTACCTTGTCCAGGTGGGGGGCCACAACGAGGTGTACTATGACCAATTGGGCGAGTGGCTTGGTACCGTGGGCAGAATGAAGTATGTCAGACCCGGCTACGTGTTGTTGAACAGAGTCAACCGCGATCTTGCCGTTAAGTACTTCCTCCAGTTCGAGTCTACCTACCACCCTATCTGTAAGGCAATGGTGAGAAAGGATTTGGGATTGGCATAAATAGGATTGTATAGAGTGAGACAGCGCATTTTGACACATAAACAGAGGCGCAAGCCCATGTAGGAGGTACGGGGGTATGCCTACCACCGCACCCGCGGGCGCGCCCAATGTCCATAACATGTTATGCTCGAATTAAATCACAAGGCGTCACTCTTTGCTTTTTCTCCCCGAAATGTCCAGCTTTCCTCTTTCGAGCATTCCAGTATGTTTTTTTTTTGGTTAAGACCACTGCCATCGACATTTACGTTTCCCCCTCGACCTCTCAAGTCCATTGGTACTAACACCTGTCCTTTAGTTTGCCCAAGTATTCGACAGATTCAACCTCGAGTCCCTTCGCAATGAAGTCGGTTCGCTCCAAAGCACCGTTTCCAAGTTAAAACCACCTCAGGAATTTTTTGATTACAGAAGACTTTCCAAGCCTGCCAACTTTGGCGAGCTCCAAGGCAGAGTCGGCTACAACTTGGGGTACTTCCAAGCTAACTACATTGCCATTGTTGGCCTTTTGAGCATTTACGCCTTGGTCACGAACTTGTTGTTATTATTCGTCATCTTCTTCGTTGCTGGCGGCGTTTTTCTCATTAACACATTGGGAGGTAATGACTTGGTCTTGCCATTTGGCAGATTCAACACCTCGCAATTATACACTGGTTTATTGATCGTGGGTGTACCTTTGGGATTTTTGGCCAGCCCGATCTCCACCATGATGTGGCTAATTGGTTCTTCCATCGTGTCTGTGTTCTCCCACGCCTCGTTCATGGAAAAGCCTATCGAGACTGTCTTTGAAGAGGAGGTTTGAGGTACCGTCTCTCAGTCCGTAAATTTAATTCATATATACACCTGAAATCTGAAAACGTTTCACTTTCAAATAAGACAACCACATAGTAGGAATGATCACCTCACTACAGATGGCGACCCTGAGAGTTCACACCCCTTTCCTCTGCTCCCTTGACATTACATGGTGACAGCTACAATTGTTCCTATTAGCTAAAGGATGTATTTCCTATACGTTATGTGTACATGAAAAAGATAAAAGAGCACAGTTGAGCATGCTTAGATGTTCAACTTAGTTCTTCTCCAGTGTCTTCTCTTAGCGTTGTATCTGATCTTGTTGTCAGTCTTCAATCTGATCCATTGAGGCAATGGTCTGTTTTGCTTGGAAGCTTTAGCCAACTTTTGCTTGGTTCTGAAAGACTTGTTAGCCTAGATATGTTAGTAACTTGGATTCATAAGTAGTGTTCCCCGGAGAGCAGTCGTCGGTGGTCATATACCCGCAAAATTTTCACATCGTCATCTCACTAATCAAGCGAATGGATGCCATTCTTCGGGTTCCACATCCCGAAGGCAATATGTTCAGGGTATTAAGGATCAATCTAGTGCTTCTCCAATTGAAACCAGGATATAACGCTTGTACATACAGGCATCTTAACTAATTCAATAACAGTAAAAGATTGTTTGAGGATTATCGAAAAGATTTTTTTCGCCCTGGGCCAGCACGCGGACTGACGATGCCCTGCACAGGGCCTCGTCCACTCACTGTGACCACCTGCATGGTGCTCCCACTGTCATAGCTGTGACTGTCTTTTTCTGCCGCGCTCCTCCATCTAAACGGTGCAAGGTGTACGGGTGTAGGAGCTGGAGGTGCCCGCGCCAGTGCGACGAAAAGAAAAAAAAACCAAATTTTTCACCGGTTTTCTTGAATCTTCTCAACTAAGCAAATATGACCAGAACCTCCGTCCTTGCTGACGCTTTGAACGCCATCAACAACGCCGAAAAGACCGGTAAGCGTCAAGTCTTGATCAGACCATCCTCTAAGGTCATCATCAAGTTCTTGCAAGTTATGCAAAAGCACGGTTACATCGGTGAGTTCGAGTACATCGATGACCACAGATCCGGTAAGATCGTTGTTCAATTGACCGGTAGATTGAACAAGTGTGGTGTTATCTCTCCAAGATTCAACGTTAAGATTGGTGACATCGAGAGATGGACTGACAACTTGTTGCCAGCCAGACAATTCGGTTACGTTATCTTGACCACCTCTGCTGGTATTATGGACCACGAGGAGGCCAGAAGAAAGCACGTTTCTGGTAAGATCTTGGGTTTCGTTTACTAAGCGATTCCCCTGTACTTCTAGCTTAATACACACTTTGGAAACAAATTATACTGTAATGGCCCACACTAGCACCGACTGCAGTGAACTGTTGTATGACGTGAGCGCTCATGTTTATGGTAAAATTTTACACGACTAAATTTGTTCTCTAAGGGCGTCGTTTTGTCTTTCGATTCCAGGGATGTTTGCCGTCAGCACGATAATCCTCTTACACCAACAACCTGATACAACCGCCAATCCTTACCAAGAGAGGCTGAATAGTGGTTGTGGTCGCGGCAGCGAACCATCAGGGCTTTTGCCCTCTCACAAAACCATGCACGTGCATGGACTATCTGCACGCAAGCATTTGGCGAGCGCGACCAATGTGCAGGCGTCTCCCCTCCCATCCCAGGAAAATTTCTCATGAATTTCGTTCCATAATTTTCATTCCTACAACTTTATTCAGGTAAACATGTCTGCTGGTATGTACATCAAAAAGACGACGCTGAACCCGAGAAAGCTCAAAATATCCATTACGTGACCAAAGTGTCCCAACATCCCGCCTGTTTTATCCAGTACCTCCCCTTGTGTTGATCGAAGTTATGACAAGCTGTTCCCATCAAACATGATTCCCAACCTCTTGAAAAAAAAAAGATTTCTCGGCAAAGCTTTACCCACTTCAAACCAAATACTAACAGACCAGACCGTTCTCAAGTCTTCGGTGTTGCTCGTATCTTCGCCTCTTTCAACGATACCTTCGTCCACGTTACCGACCTTTCCGGTAAGGAAACTATCGCCAGAGTCACTGGTGGTATGAAGGTCAAGGCTGACAGAGATGAGTCCTCTCCATACGCTGCTATGTTGGCTGCCCAAGACGTTGCCGTCAAGTGTAAGGAAGTTGGTATTACCGCTGTCCACATCAAGATCAGAGCTACTGGTGGTACCAAGACCAAGACCCCAGGTCCAGGTGGTCAATCCGCTTTGAGAGCCTTGGCTAGATCCGGTTTGAGAATCGGCAGAATCGAGGATGTTACCCCAGTTCCATCTGACTCCACCAGAAGAAAGGGTGGTAGAAGAGGTAGAAGATTGTAATCGTGCCATCGCTGGGATTTGCACTGGTGTTTGCATGTTATAATCACGAGTATCTCTACTTTTTTATAATGTTTAATTAGATGGTGTGGGTGATGCCCAATTGTCAATCGGGAGAAAACTCTGTTCTCACCTCTTATAGGGTCTCCCTATATGTCATAAAAATGTACATTTGATGAAATCTGGCTGTAGCGAGCGGAATTCTATTTGCCTAGAAGAGTAGATTTCTACCCACACATTAGGAGCGGTGTCGTATTTGCCGAGAGGGGAATGGTTATGCCTAGCTGAGGTGCCTTCGTTATTAAATCAGCCCATGTTTCACGGGTGCAGGCCAAAGTGGGACGTATCAAGACATTTTTAACCACAAGTTAGGTAAAGTTTTGCTTTGCCCCATGTCCCTGGGGGGTGTCCGGGTGGGGGCCGTGTTCAAGAAACGTGATCTAGTTGCGTACCTCAGATATTTGACTGCATTGGGATAATATTTCCACAGAAAGGTTTCGCACGATAAGGGTGCACAGACACTGCACTTTTCGCAGCTACTGTTTTAAGCAAATAATTCCATATCGTCCTAAATCGCACACAAACACCTCTAGCTATATAAGAACCCGTTAGCAAGCCCTGTAGACATGGCTTTTAGCAGCAAAGTAATTTTCTATTTATACCAAATCATGGCTGACTTTGTCTTGCTATCAATAGTTGCTGCGATAGTGATCATACTTTCATCCTCAAAGGATTCACGCCAGCTTGTCATTAACCACTCAACAAGGTTTTACAAGAAATATATCAGCACCTCCGCTCCTTCTACTCCTCAGGCAAGCAGAAAAAATTCTTATCAGTCTGATGAGCCTTTGCCAAAGCCAACCCCACTTATGATCACTCCCGATCAGGTGAAGAACTACGATGATCGGCCCTGGAGGCCATTCAGATGGCCATATCACCAAACAATGTCTATTTTCAAATTGGACATTAACCACTGGTTGGACATGGACAAGTACTATTGCCACTATATCGAAGAGAAGAAACGTATCTGGCACAAATACGGCCGCCAAAACATTGATTGGCTTCCTGAAGCGTATGATGCTTGCTTTGAATTGATGGAAATAGTACTGACTCATTTACTCGACCGCTACCCCTTGCTTTTCACAGTTTTGATCGACAAGGGCGATGGAGGTAGAATTGTTAGAAATGAAATGACTAAAGAAATTTTGGATATGACCCTACCATTGAAAGACCATCCATTATTGTACGTCACTAAGATGGCTAAGGAGGATTTTTACCTTGTTTTGAAAGATCCAAAGGACGGAAAGCACTACTTGAAGGGTGCAGCGGTTCCTTTCCCAGGTGGCTCATTTGGTATTGATACGAAAATTGGTAAGCACTTGGATTTCATTCACACCGAAGTGCCTTACTATGAAGAAAAGTTGAAGAAGTCTATGGAAAGATGGTTTGAGCGGTTAGAACCAAATAACCCGGTCGAGAGAGCTTCCTGGTATGTCACTTGGGATCACAAGTTGAAGACTAACAACGTCTATCAGTTACCAAAGTTTGTTCCCGATTTGGAATCCGAGATGAAGTCCACTGACCCTCGTCAATTCAACGTGCGTGTTGAGCGTCAGACCTTGAGAAGATTACCGAAGAGTAGAGCGATCATCTTCACCAATCATCCCATCTTCTATTCTATTGATGAAATGAAGGATGAGCCAAACGTTCCTTCCCTTCTCAAGAAGATTATTTACGAGGCGCCCGAGGGTATTATTAAGTATAAGAACTTTGATTTCATCAGAGATCATATTTCGGAATACTTGGACAAGCTTATTCAACGTCAAAAGGATTTGGGTATCATCGAAATCGATGCACCAGTGAAGACTTTACCTACATATCCATTTGCGCATTGGGCTAAAACGAACTTCGACTACGTCAATGGTTGGTCCAATCCATCTGTTACGGGAGAGAAGCCAAATTATATGGCGGAGGCCAAGAAGGAGGTTTATTATGCCAACGATTAGACCTAGTTCGCACTGGATGCAACTGGGGGTTCTACTTGACAATGCAGATCTAAGGTAAAGAATGAAGTATATTTGAATCGTGATATCATAAAAGTGTAACTGAACTATTATTTCAAGGATGTATTTTTTATGTATATTGTATTGGCCCAGTGATTAGTAGACACTGGACACTATTAGTCCGTCAGGCAACGGCATCGGTCGAGATGACGCATCCCAATTTATATGCATCATCCCTGCAAGTAATTATTTTGTGAGATTTCATTCGGGTTGATCTTACGTCTATTTGGTCTTATTATTTATTCAATTTCAGACATGTCGCAAGATATTCGTTTAGATCCAATTAGTCATGAGACTTATTCAATTGCGTCTAGTGTGGCCCAAAGAACGGTGGCCGATGATGCATCTCTGGTGGGCTTATCTCCTTCCGCTACCCAAGATATTGAGCTCGAACCGGTTTCCAGTGCAATTAAATCGCCCACTAATTTCCCGGACGGTGGATGGAAGGCTTATAGTGTGGTATTAGGGTCCCATATCGGACTCATCATCAACTTTGGTATTTTGAATGCCATCGGTGCAGTTCAAGCATACATTGCCAGTCATCAATTGGCGGGGGAGAATGTCAGTGATATTTCATGGGTTTTCTCCATCTATATGTGTCTTCCGTTTTTGCTAGGGGTGTTTGTTGGCCCTATTTTTGACTCTCAGGGAAGTACAGTTCTTCTCCTGATCTCTACGGTGTTACTCTTCGTAGGCTTCATGGCCGTCAGCGTCAGTAACTCAGTTATTGCGTTTATCTTCTCCCTTTCCATCTGCATGGGCACAGCCCACGCCCTCGCTATTACTCCTTTGGTTTCCCTGGTCAGTCACTGGTTCTTGTTACATAGAGGACAAGCGTTGGGATTGGCCAGTTTAGGTGGATCTATTGGAGGTGCAATCTGGCCGCTTGTTCTCCGGGCATTATACTCCTCTGTTGGTTTTAGCTGGGGTATTCGGATTGTTGCGTTTATTTGCTTGTTTGGTCTGATAATCTCGGTTGTCTTGGTCAAACTGAGATTCCGGAGAGATATCTCTCCCCCGGGAACAGAGAATATGAAGAAATCAAAGAAAGTGCTAATGCATACTAAGGAATTCTTTGACCTCACCGCATTCAAGGAGCCCAGCTTTGTTTTTTTGGTTCTTGGAGTTTTCTTTACTGAGATTGCATTGTTGAGTATGGTTACGTACTTGGCATCGTTTGCTATTGCACAGGGGTTTACCGAAGACAACTCGTTGTTGCTTGTTACTATCTTCAATGCGTTAGGAATTCCGGGTAGATATATCCCCGGCTACTTGGGTGACAAGTATGGAAATTTCAATGTGATGGTAACAATGTTAACCGGTTTCTCCATCTCCCTTTTGGCTGTGTTGCTTCCTTTTGGTCAGTTGACTTCGGGGCTCTACGCATTTTCTATCATGGGTGGCTTCTTTTCTTCGTCCATCTTGAGTTTGACTCCAGTATGCCTCGGATCCATTACCCAAGTGGACAAGTTTGGCCAGCGTTATGGCCTCATGTATACGTGCTCCAGCACGGGTATTCTTTTTGGTATCCCTGTCGGTGCTGCAATCATTGGGAAGTCTACATTGGAGAATTATAAGATGTTTACGGTCTTTTGTGGAATTTTCGCTGTGGTGGGGACAATGTGCTGGACTTTGAGTCGTTATTTCGTTGTGGGTGCTAAGTTGAACGTTAAGGTGTAATTCTCTCCATATTCCTATTTAATTTATTTGCGCCTTCCGTTGTTACCAGTTGCCCTGGAACCCGCGTTACTTTGAATTAGCTCTGTAGCGGTATCAACTGTATTTTCCATCGACTCTCGCGATGCCTTCATCTCGTATGCTTCTTGTTGTAGCTCGTTAAACCGTTCCGCGATTTCGGGAGCAAAATGGGCGATCAAGGATGGCCCGACCATCATTGCCACAGTCACGGCTGCCAAAATGGTGTATAATCTGTTTTGGAAGATGACGCCGAGAGGACTATTCATGACCAATTCCGATAGCTTGCTTTGCGCACCTTGGTAATATTGCTTGTAGTCGGTGATTTCTATGATGAGCGGTTTTGTTTGGCTCAAAATCTGAACTGAGGTTGAGTTCACCGAGTCAGCCGCCAAGTAATCATCGTAGACCTGGATCTGGGACTGGTCCGCAATCACCTTGAACCGAGTATTACGAATGTTGAAATCGTAGGAGTTGACCAAGAGTTCATACTCGCCTTCAGCGATATCATCGACCTTGAAAGTGAATTCTCGTGTAACTGGGTACTTCTGTACTGTCAATTCATCTGATGTATCGATCTTTATCAATCTAACGCTAGTTCTGGCTTGGTAGTTCAAGCCATTGAGAATAGGAGACTTAAGGCTCCCCGCTTGAGAGGCGAAGACATCATCCGGAACTCCAATAAATTTACCATCAAATCCTATCCCGTAAGTTCCAGACAAGAGAAACAGGATCAAGGCGTAAATGGCAAGCTTGAACATGGTGACCGTCAACTATATCCACCCAGACTAATTCGGTGTAGGTATTATGCACAGTTACCCGGAGGTAAGCGCGCCCGTATAAAAGGACTGGGCACGAGCCATCTCAGTTTTTCTTCTCTATTGTACATGTATGTGTATTATTGTAGGGCTACCATTCCGAAGACTATTCGTTTTCGCTCAGAATTCTGGCTCTCTACAACACATTCTAGAGTAGACTAGACATAGTCGCGGGATTATTGGGCGTGGCAGTTAATGGGTTTGGTCGGGCATCGCCAACAGGTGATGTTGGCCACAATCTACATGTCAGTTGCGCATTCCAGTTTCTCATACATTTTTCTTCGATACTTGTGTATTTTCTCTATTATTTGCGGTTTTTCTTCACACTTCTAGATCCCCATCTGTCATAACAGTAGAGGCCGAACGTAATGAGGAAAAGACCTTGTAGCTGTGGCGTCGAGATCTTACCAAACCATTTCCCCGCAGAATGGACCCCAGAAGCTTCCACCGCGAAGAGTAGCCCCACGAAGATGATCACTATTCTCTTCATCATGGAAGCAATGGAATATGAGAGCGCATGCATGGACCCGAGCAAGATAAACGAAAGTGCGCTCTGGCAAAAGTGAGATAACGAATCTAAAATGATCAAAACGAAGACAAGCATTAGGTCCCCACTCCCATTCAAACTGCCTTTGAAGTGAGAAGGATCTCCTATGCTATGCAAAAGATTGAGGGCTTCATTGGCCAAGAATCCAGAGAAAGAGAACACAAACCCTATCACGGAAATATAGAAAATGACGGTAAATTTGTCCGGTTTGCTCACCAACGCCGAGGGCGAGATATTGGAAAAAGGGTTGGTGTAACCCTTCTTTTTCTGGGCAAGTGACGCGTATCGGTTATTGGAGATTTGCTCATTGAGTTTCAAGTCCGAAACCGAAAGCGGAAGTTGACTCAAGCTAGAATTGCCCATAAACCTGTTTGGGGGCAGACCATATATTGCTGGGCTGGCTGGCCGACTTGGATCCGTATTCAACACCAAAGATGTCGGATTTGTCTTTGCCTGGGCATCCCAGGTTATAAGCTCCTTACCATACATTTGCTGGCTCGCCATGAATATTGCACTCAAGGCACTGTAGAAAAGTCCCTTTATGTTCCGGCCCTCAAACGAGAAGAGAGACAGACTTGCAACGTGATCTGAATCCACCAATATCATCATGATTACTCCAGCCAAGAGTGGTGTGAGCAGGAGATAAGTGACGATCGGGATATGCACCCCATATATTATCCTGTAACCGAACACGAGCAACATAGGACAGAGTGCTTTCATAGTGGCCACGGTTGCCACTGGTATAACCAGTGTTGCACTCATCGAAAAATATTTGCCTGCAAACTGTAGAATACCTAAAGGGAGAATGTTCATAAAGATGTGCCGATTGAAGAACGCTTGGCTCGCCTCTGTGGGGAGAGTGTTGGGAGGGAAAAGGCTCTGGACCTGGGGGAAGATACGCAGGGTCTGGATCAAGCTATACGACAAAATAGCTCCCATAAGAAACTGGGCCTGCGTGAGGAAGAATGGGTAGGTCATTTTTATCAAGATGATTTTCGTGACCTGAGAGGTAAAGGACAGCACCAGGTACCACGCAACACATAGTAGCAACGTCTTGAGTGAAATCGGGGGTAGCACAGATACCATTGCCTGTTGATAAAGTGTAGAAAGATTGCTATGAGCAATTTCTCGTGGCAAAGCGTTTATTATCTTCCTTCAACTCGGATTGAGCGCACAAGATTCTAAGGTGAGGCAATGCGTGTGTGTCTGTCCGAGTCCATTCGATACGCGCACCCTTAAACTAAAATACATAAACACAGCCTGCAGAATCGCCCACGACCACCTGGAATTGGCCCCGGTTCAACTTTTCTTCGGGGTCGATTTCTGACATCTTCAATGCTTGGATACACGAAACCAGACCCTTGGTGTGGGATTGAAGATCAACTTCTTGTAACAACGTCAACTTCCAATTGTCTGCCCCCACCGCCAATTCGTGCAACTGAAGACACCGGGTGGGTTTGGCGTAGCAAACAAAAATCACTTCATTGGACCAGTAATTATGGAACGATTCGTCTCTGGGCGAGTTAACCAACAAGTCGCTGAAGTTTGCAATTGCAATGGCTGAGATTGTTCCCGTACCAACCTCCTTTTGTAAAATCAAATCTCCGTTCAACGTGTAAATAGTGAGAAGGTTGGAGTCCACTGTACTTACTATGGTACAGATGTTGCTAGTATCATTAGATATTGATACGAGCACTTTAGAATGTCTGAACTTCGTTGCTGTAGTAATCTTGCGAATAAACTTGAACCGAGTGAAGTCCCAGAGAATTAAGCATCCGTCTGCATCAACACTAACGCAAACCTTAAATGTCTTGCAGTAGTGGAACAGCTGTATGCCACTAAAATGGCCCCTCAATGTGTGCTGGTATGACACACTCGTAGTGGGCTTTAAACCACATTTCCATACATGAATAGTCCCTTCAGACGAGCCAGTAACAAACCGTTTGTTTCCTATCTGCAACAAGGTCGAAATATTACCCGAGTGGAGGTTCAGGAACAACGTGGTGTTGATTATCAACGAGCTGCAGTCAAATATGGAGGTCAGCGGTGACGGTTTTCGAATCAAAAGATCATCTTCGGAAGATACACAATTTGGTCTCCCGATCCACTTGCCTGACTTCGCGCTGATTTCCAATTTTGAAATTGGAAGATTTAATTTGGATTCGAAAGACGCATGGAGATTTCCTTTGCTCACATCAAGCAACGAGAGATATAAATTAGGGATGTTTAATATCGCTCTTGCTGAGTGAGGCTTGTTAAACAATCTCACAGGTGTTTGACCAAAATTATTAATCATGCCGATAACAGCTCGTTTCTCCACATCATCTTTGATATTATCGAGGTTAACTGCACCCTCATAAGACAGGTGGTGAAAGACATTAAGTGCATCTATAGCTGCTGCGCCTGTTTGCTTAAATCCAAATATTAAGTCAATCCATTTGTGCAAGTTAGCAGACACGTAAGGACTCTCAAGAGCTTCACGGTTCTTTGCAATGAATATTTTGGGGTCTCCCTTTGCCCATTTGGGTAAAGCCACATCCCCAATTGACTCTCCATTTTGGAGTTTCCCGAACTCAAAATTGTTGATATTGGTCAAAAATTCGGGAAGGTAAAAGAATTCGGGGGTTAATTCTCGAATGTCGGTTGTGTTATCTCTGGAGGCAGAATTCCAGGCTTTTTCGATAGAATTGAAAAGCCTTTCCGCGTGGTCAAACTTTCCGCCTTGCAACAATAAATAGGACTGGACGTAAGGTTTAAGACGAATCAAATAAGACGACACAATCATTGCAGAGGAATAGTGGGTACCATAATGGAATGCTGGTGTGTTTTCATCATTTAAACTCAGTAGTATTTCAAATCTTTCTCGAAACTCACAAGCCCTAGATGGGGTTTGAGCACCCATGGGTTTTGATAAATCTCTAAAAGACTTAGGATCGGAAAGATCCAACTCTTCGCTTTTATAATCTGCAATCACCCATGGAAACACCGGATATTGCGTCAAGTCATTGAATGTTCTTCCGGCCATAGTGTTGAGAGTCATCAAGTAATAAAAGTTTGACATTTGTCCATTTTTCCACTTTTTGGTTGCCGAAAGGGTTGACGGATTAAAATTTTGGGTGAAAGCTGCGGCAAATCTTGAGGTTGAGAAGTATCCAGCCAAAGAACTGGGTTGTGAAATTTGCAGGAAATTTGAAGAAACTTCTAAGGTAGTAGCTAGTTCCTTGTCCAACCCCCTTTTTGTTGAATATGGTGATAAATTATTGTAAACAGAATCCCTCTGTTTTGATGATAGACACGTAAGTAAGATGCTAGCTCCATCATCAAAAAACATTTCCAACGCTATATCCCTGAGTAAAAACTTCCTTTTAGAAATAGATCCAAGTGTTTCCAAGCTCCAGCTGCTGACACGATGCGATTTCGATCCATTTTTCCCTTTAGTTTGAGGTTTAATTAGTTGTAGATAAGGATCACGCTCGTCAGGGGATGCTTCGTCGACATCAACGACATTTCCATCCGCCGAATGGAAATAGTTTTCGATCAAATAAACGTGACTAGAACCAAAAATCATCAAACTCTCAACCGCATCTAATCCATTGATTCTAGAAACATTCCAAAGTGATTGAATCTGGTCGCCAATGTACAAACTTCGAAGTACTTTCCTGTTGCGATCCTCGTAAGCAGACCGATTGATATACTCGTCGGATTCACCAACATCCTCAATCTCTTCATAATCTTCAATCCCTAAGCTTGCTAACGAAATATCAGAAAGGTTTATATCATCGGATTCCGAGCTTGTACACACAAAGCCGCAGTCATCAAAATCTGCTAGATCAGCATTTGCAGTAGAAATTGCCTTCAATGGTACTGAGACATTATAAGACAACTTTTCGGAGTCTGCAAGCTGGGCTTCAACAACTAGTAATTTTCTCATCCGATCTACTCCCTCAATATAGTCTAGGATATAGTCGCTACTCTTGGCGAAAGAGTCGAAAAATGACCTTGAGATCTCCATTTTCATGGAATTGAATAGAGAAATGGAAATTGTATCGTTCTCTTGAACGTCCAGTAAATCACGGTTAAAGCTCTTTAGCTCTGCAGTGATCGCCAGAGTTCGGAGTGTTTCGCAGTCACGTTCAAAGCCCCTTATATTGCCAGAATTCAAGTATCCAAGTCGTCCCCCATTATTAAGCATAACTGCAATCATATCAATAACCTTTAGTTCCCCAGTTTCCCGCAATTTACTAACACGAAAGTGATAGTTTTTGTTGAAGATATACTTGATTGTAGGGAACTTTTGCAAGTGTCGAATTGTTTCTTCGTCATTCCTCGACATCAAACCAGAGAAAAACTGGGTTACAAGATCACTTGCATTTGGGTAGTCAGTCAAACTGCAAAGCTGATAGACAACTTCACCGAATGACTCTTGCCTCATCATATACGATGTTCGCATGAAATTCAAGAAACGCTCCGAAACCAAAAGCTGATTGGCGGTATTTAGCTTCAAAAAACTACCCAAGAGAAGCTCAAAAATCTGTGTCAAATAAGCGTTAGGAAATACACCATTATCAGCGAACACGACTTGCTTGAGGAGAATATACTTTACATTTTCATCAAATCCCCTAGCAAATTCTGCTTCTAATTCTTCGTCCACTTCTTGTACTCCCAAATTGTTGAATGACAATAGGGAAAGTTTGAGAACCATTGTATATCCCAAGATATTCCCAAGTTTTTCTGAAACATGATGGCTTCTTTCATTCACTTGAATTGTTTCCAAGACTAAGACAATGCAATCGATAAAGGTTTCTAGATCGTCATTGTTCACTGAGAAATTTGGCTCAATAAAATCTCTGTAATAATAATTTATCAATTCCAAAGCACCATGCAAGAAATTTTTTTCATCAAAAATGAACCTGGAATTTCCCACAAATTCATTTATATGTTGGAACACTTTAGGAAAAATAGAATCCAAAGCAATCTTGGTGGTGATGTCACTCAAATTTCTCAACATGTCCAAAAGATCCTTGACCTTTAATATCTTGGAAATGAAAATCTTACTGAGAACAGAAGCAAATGTCTCGGAGCAGACCTTGAATTCTTGAATAAGATCTGTAGATAACCAAGTGAGAGATAATTTTAATTGACCGAGCAATTCAAATGCTCCCTCTAACCATTCCTTGCTGAAAAATAGGTTTTCTAAGGCAATAGAGTTTTCATACCCCACCTTTATCATTTCAGAATACTGATTAATTAAGCGTAAAGCGTCAAAGCCGATGACAATAATCTCTTCTTTTGAAAGTTCAGCCTTATTTTCACCCTTTGCTGGGGAACTTGGAACACTCAATATCTTTCCATGCTTCAGACTCAAAACATACATGCCGGTAAGAGCCATATTATTTAAAATGAGCAAAAACTCAGGCATAATGAGTTTTGTGGAATTCTTCACTAATTTCTCGTCTTTAGCAAGATTGACAAGAGAAACATCATAGCCCGGTGAGGTCGGTATGTCAGCACCGAAACTTGCTTGGAAAAGAACACATGCAACATGGTCGTTATTCCACCAATTTCTCAAAAAGTGCGTTAAAACATCAAGTCCATTATTGTGGTGAAAAAACCGCTTGATGATGTGAGGACCTAACACCTTCAAAAGCTTTTCTAAAGACTCTAATCCATAGTAGACAATCCTTTCCGCCAAAGGCGTGGAATCGTTCTCGTAGCTCAACAAAAGTAAAAGCCAATGAATAGTGATAGACCTTGAAAATTTCTTTAGTGATTTGATGGAACAAGTAGGTTTACATAGTTCTTCCGTTAAGGTTTGGAGAGTAGATATTCCAATTTCCCTAGATTGGTTACCAATCCCATGAAACAAGGAAAAGATGACGAATCGGGACATTGAGCGAATAGTCTCTACGCTCACGTCATGACGTAATACCATATTCAAAGTTTCTGACAGTTGTTCAAGATCCAGAACTGAATTATTCTCACTCAATACTTGTAGTTTGATATGTTGAACTAGTCTTCTTTGAAGTTTCATTTTAGAAAGCTGATTCATGTTAAAGGTGGTAAACTTTCCTTCACTAATCAATGTTCGCAAGTGTTCGTGTAGGTGAACATAATCTGACGTACCCAAATAAAAATCTAGCTTGAGAACAAGTGACTTGTATGCAACAGAATTGAATATTATAGACTCTTGTTCATTTCCCTGTCTGCAGCCAACAAATGCTAAGAACTTTTGAAGGAGGCCCTCATAATTCTCGAAATGTGAGCCTGCTAAAGGTAGGAATCCGTCCTTGTCAGGAAGTGGTTGTGTCTCAAAGACTAACGTCTGATTGAAGTTGTCCTTAAAATAGCATAATAAAAGCGCTAATATTTCGTATCCGTCACAATTTTCGAATTCTTTGTTGAGTCGCCAGTTTGTTGAAAGGCATTCTAGTAGTAAATCAACGGTTTTCAAAAAAACTTGGTTTCTCGCACGATTTGTTTCATAGTCGCTTTTAGCAAGTATTTCAATCAACGTCAATAATAATCCTGAGCCACCCAAACAGTATAATGCACCATGGATTGATTCGGACTGATGAACTATCACATCTTGGCTCGGTGAGCCCTCTATTTGCTCTGCAAACCATACATCGCTACTATCAAAGCGAATATCACCCTTTTTGGGAACAGATTTCAATAGAAGATTCACAATCATCAGTTTATCAACAGGCGCGCTTCTCAAATTCCTCGTCGCCAGAACTCGAGAAGTGTTCGCCTGATGTGAACGTCGAAACTTTGAGAACCTTGCTCGGGAATTGGAGTTAATAATATCATTAATCCGAAGATCAAGCGCAACCAATGCCTTATGGCCCAAATGATTAACAAGATTTGCAATATTTTCTTTAGAGAAATCCTTGTGTCTCCAATTATAATCTATCCCAAGAAAAAAGAAAGTGGCAATCCATTCATAAGAAAGAGTCAGGTTTAGAATGAATAAGTCCTTTAACAATAGCTCATCTCTATTGAATGCACTGTGGATAACCTCATCTGGATCATACAGATGGCCGATGTAAATTTTGTTCCACGGGTTTATGGCCTCAGACAAAGATGAGCAAGGGATCGACTCGCTATACTCTCCATCAATAAATAAGTTGAGATTTTTATGCTGATCGTAAGTTAGAACAAAATGGGTGTACGATTGATTCTCTTTAGAGGAGACATCAATGATATGGTTGAAGATAAATTGCATTCGAGAGCCATTGCGGACATTGTGTATCTCAACCATGAGTTGCTTGTAATTGACTAGTTGAATCTTCAAGACCGAAGAATTCATATCAGAAGCATTTGCAAACAGAATCAAAGATGTGACTGAAATATCATCTAAACTGCTTTTTTGTGGTATACCTCGATTTATCTTAAACCAGGCACTGACTGAGAAAAGTTTCAGCAGTTTCAAGTCAGACAAGAGAGGGAAAGGCACTTGCCTCCCAACGAAGCTATTGAAGATGAAAAAAGTAAAGTGATAGGGATTTTGGCTGAAGGTCGAGTATAAGACGTCCAAGAGTAACTTCTTCGTTCTGGTCTTGATTCGGGGAGATTTTCCTAGTAAAGGAAGGAATAAACAACGTAACTCTTCAACGCCACATCCAAGTTCAAAAAATGCAACCAATAGTCTTAATTTTTGAGTAGTTATTCCCTGTAGCCCATTTTTAGTTTCAAATTCCCCCTCTTCTGCATGTTTGATTATATCATTCACTAATACTGGAAGCAAGTTTAGGCGATAAAGCTGAATTTTAGCCGTGTAAGAAAATGTAGCAGTTTGGATGAGAATTTCAAGAATTAATAACTTGAAATCATAGTAGACGGAATCTTCTAATTTGTTAACCTCGTTCAAAACAGTGACTAGTGAATCCCTATTCGGTTGACTAAAGTATATCTTCTTTTGGGGAAACAGTAGAATTGCTTCCTCCAGAATCGCGGCCGTCAATAAAGAGCCATTGTTAGTACAATCACTGAGTTCTGCTTGCCAATTATACAAGATGTTTTTGTTAATGGAGAAGTTGGTGAGGACCTCCAGGCATAATAGGTCAATCAAGTGGATATCTGGCTGTTCATCGGTCAAAGGCGTTGGGGTACCCTCTTTCGAATCCATTGAGTAATCAGATTTTGGAAAAATATAGCTTTTTGATGTAGTTGAGTCAGCAATTGACGAAAACAGAAAGGATTGTACAAGTTTCTGAAAGAAGGTACTAAATGGCTGGGGTAAGATAAAGGTATGGCAGAGATGTATGGATGTCAACGTCCAGGAGTTTGTACGGTCATTTCTAAGACAGAGTGGGTCCAGCTTGAGGTGGCACAATAAAAATTCCTTATACCGATGATTTATACAGATGAGAGGCTATAATTCTAAATTTGGTTACGTCGTGGGCTGCTCGGTAGACAATGCTTTAGAAACATAATCCTTGGTTATATACAGATAATCACCGATTGCGCTCGATTAGCTTTCATGGGTATCAGAAATCACGTTCGCGAAGTCTTAGGTACATTATACAGTATATAGCGTGTATGTAGTCCCATGTAGAATTAATAATCAGCAAAGCTGGCTAGTTGTCAATTGATCGAATTTATGTATGGGAGAAGAAAATAAAGCTCAAGCAGATAATAAGACCTCACAAATTCGAATAAGAGAATATCTGAATAGTCAAAAAATAGTCAGAGGTAAGATATACCTCAAATACCGCTTCTTGTCCGGCTTACTGGAAGAACTGTGCATTACATCTTGACGTTCTTAAATGCACTAACAGGTGACGATTGACAGGCGAGAGAGCTTGCGTACAAAAGCAACAATACAAAAAACATTTAGATACGAAAAATAGAAATACGGCAGTATAATCTACATGGATGCAAATTCTTAAAGGCCTTTTTTTCACCCAGAGACAAAGAAATGGCACTTTTGGCTCTCATTGCAAATCGGCAGCGATTATCTTCTTTCGGTGCAGGTCAGCCTTCCTCGCACTCAAATCAATCTCTGAAGAAACCAGTTGGCGCTCGATATATAGACGGTAGCTCTCTCCAAACAAAGAGGCAGGAATATAATGAGAGCCCACCAAATACAAATCCCAATTATAGTTCGTCCCGACTCGACTGACGAGGGTGCTGATATTCTACACGAAAAGTCTACGGAGCAAGAGAGCACTGAACCTCACACGTCTAATCCACTGGCAGAGGTGGAAATCGATCTTGGCCAACTTCAATCTGAATGGCGTCTCTTATTGGAATCAAAGCCTTTGAACGGCGACGCGTGGTATGTAGTGCCCCGTGACTTTGTTGTTGCTGCGCTCAATACCGCGGATGAATCGTTGACGCATTTGGTTTCCTCCATTGGGCCGATTCTCAACACCTCCATTGTCGATGGCAGTGGAAATATGTTCCCAGAGAATGAGGAGCCGGTTGTTTCTATGTTTGTCTCTCCCGAGCTATATTCTCTGCTTCATTCATATTTTGGACTGAGGGGCGAGCCTGTCATTCGCCATATCTTGGTGGATGAACATGGTACTTCCGCCTTAGAAAGGTTTCCACCATTCTTTCTCGTACACTTACTTTGCAAAACCGTTCCTTCCACCAAAGCCTCGTTTCATTTAGCAGGTCTGGACGTACATTCTAAGTATTCTTTTCTGCTTTCTCAAACGAAGACGTTCAGGGATTTGATGCAAATTATTGAATCACATATGAGTAAGGAAAAGAAGTCTACTATGAGGCTTTGGTTCATCACCACCGAGAATGTTGAGGAATTGCCAGCTAACATCCTGGTATCGGTATTCACCAACAAGATTCAGCGCAAAAAAATTGTTACTCCGCGCGTATTAGATTGCCTGTTACAAAGCCAAGGAATTCGATCATCCCGACTCCATCTAGTTGTTGAGCCTTTCGACAAGGTGGGCAAAAAGTTCTTGATGGACCAAGCTCTTTCTACTATAAATATTCCGCTGCTTGATATTGAGAAAGTCATGAACACCGGAGGAAATTTGGGATTATCCAATCTCGGTAACACCTGCTACATGAACTCTGCTCTACAATGCCTCGTTCACGTGCCGGAGATAAACTACTATTTCTTTTATGACTTATTTGAAAAGGAATTGAACAGAACAAATCCATTGGGTAACCTGGGTGATGTTGCTGTCGCATTTTCAAATTTACTTCACAAATTATTTGACTTTACAGGTGGAACGACAACTCTGATAACTCCTAGAGAATTCAAGTATACTATTGGGCGTTACTCATCGATGTTTCACGGGTATCAACAACAGGATTCTCAAGAGTTTCTAAGCTGGCTATTGGACGCTCTTCATGAAGACCTTAATCGAATTCAGAACAAACCATATTGTGAGAAGCCAGAATTGAAAGACGAAGACGTGGACAATGCCAGTGCCATCGTCGATTTGGCTAATCAATGTTGGGAATTACACAAGAAAAGAAACGATTCTGTAATCGTTGACCTTTTCACTGGAATGTACCAATCCACTTTGGTGTGTCCTGCTTGTTCCAAAAAGTCTGTGACTTTTGACCCATTTAATGATTTAACTTTGCCTTTACCGGTGAATAAGAAGTGGTACCATGAATTCACTATTGTTGACTTGAGTGGCTCTTATTTGGAAACCCCAATTATGAAGCTCGAAGTTGAACTTACAAAATCTTCTACTTATGAAGATTTGGTGGCTTATTTGAGTAAACATTTACTGGCTCCTCTGGAATATTTGTTCCTTTTTGAGATTTTCCGGAACTTCTTTTACAAGAATTTTCGGGAAGAAAGCTATAAACAATCTTTCTTGCCAGTGACAGAGCTTATTAGTGATAGTGATGAGGTTTTCGTTTACATTATACCACATACCGAATCCGACAGGATAATACCGATCGTGAGCACAACTCATGATGAAGACAAATCTTACAATATCACGGAACCGTTTGGAATCCCCTTGTTCATTGTTTTAAACGAAGAATATGAATGTACTGATTTTGGCATTATCAGCAAGAAAATTGCTGATGTTTCTAATTTTCTTTCAAAAGACAAATCGGAAGTCGTCCACTCAGACTCAATTTCATTGGATGAGCAGCCTCAGCATCTGGAAGGAGATAAAATAATGGCTGATAAAGAAGAAACTGTGTTTGAGAAAGCAGACACTGTGAAATCGATGGAAATCACGCCTGATGCGCCCGATGTTGCAGACAATGTTAGCGATGGCAACTACGAAATTAGATATTACAGAGAAGGAGTTTCGAAGCCTGCGTCAAATCTTAGAAGATATGCCCGTATTGACTTGGAACCATCTGAAAATGATCTTGGGGAACAAGTTTTACGAATTCCTAGAGGGAGACCTCTGTTCGGAAGTTTACCTCAATTGAGTGAAAGACTCCCTAAGCTATACCAAGATAGTATGTTGCTGAACTCTGAGTCGGAACTGAATCTCAGCGATAGCCAACAGTCAAGAACAGAAATTAATCTCCCTTCGAATGACGATCGAAATACAGAAGGTATCGACAAAGTTTTGAGCGAAGATGATGGCGACGAATGCAAATCTTACATCATGAATGACGATGAACAGCGTCTGCTTGGAGAAAATACGGATACTGAAACTAATTGGGATAATCTTCACGGCATATTTGCATCAGTTGATAATCTAGCCCCGACTGAAAATTCAAGTTATCCTGGAAGTGTGTCAGAAACTCAAATGGGGCCGGAAAGTAAGATCGAGCCATTCTGCGTTGATGGGAACGATCTCCTCGTGATTGACTGGAATAACGATGCCTATAATCATTATTTTGATCATGCTAATAAGAGATTATGGGAGGAAATCAGCTATGTTTCCAACCCAGAATTAGAAGCAAATAAGCGGAAACTTGCTGCCCAGCAAAAGGCTACGATTTCGCTCTATGACTGCTTGCGGAATTTCAGCACACCTGAAGTTTTGGGAGATCAGGATTTATGGTACTGTCCAAGATGTAAAGATCATAGAAGAGCTACAAAAACTATTCTGGTTTGGTCTACCGGGGATATATTGACTATTCATTTGAAGCGCTTTCAAAGTGCCAGATCTTTGAGTGATAAAATCAATATGGTTGTCGATTTTCCTATCGAAGGTTTGGATATTACTGATTTCGTGACTTCCAGTCAAATTGAGGGAAACCAACTTGTTTATGATTTGATTGGAGTTGACAATCATTATGGTGGATTAGGCGGTGGCCATTACACTGCCACTGTGAAGAACTTTAGAGACGGTAAATGGTATTATTTCAACGATGGACGGGTCACGCCTCTAGGTGATCCAAAAGAATGTGTCACCGGGGCAGCATACTTGCTATTCTATAAGAAAAGAAGTGCAAATCAATTTTCAGGGGGTACTTCCGTTGAGGAATTTATTGCAAAAGGACGTGATGAATTTGAACAGAAATTGGCTAGCAATAAAGAGCGACTGCTTCAAGTTATGGAGGAGATTGAGGCTTATAATTGGCAAGAACCAACTGAAGCGGATGAAACTCAGGATGAAGTAGTGTTTTCTCCTAAAAAAGATGAGGAAAATCTCTATGATGACGATGATAATGAAACCACAGAATTGAAACCTCACGGCTTGTCGACTTCATCGAAGAAATCGCGCTCTCCTGTTACAGAACAGAATATGAAATTTGAAAACCAACGCAAGCAAAGGCTTATCTCCAAAGGATCCGACCTGCCACGTTCGGTGAATATTAACTTAAATCATTCTTCTTCGACATCCAACTTGACTTCTCCCAGAGGATCATCTGAGGATGAAAAAGAGAACTGAAGGGAGGAGACGAAAGCTCAACAATGAACCATTTACGATAGAAAAAGTAACGTCGAATAAAACGTAATATGTATGTTAACCTATTATTTTTTCAAAGCACTCACCCTGCTACTAGAAATCTCGAGAGCCTTCTTAATCGTTTCCAAGGTGAAGTTTGCGCCACCGCCAATCAAGCTCACTTGCTTGAGCTTGCTTCCCGTTCCAACAACAGTAATCTTGGACTCGGCGCAGAATTCTTCAGCTTCGCCTTCCAAGTCCG
Organism: Clavispora asparagi; assembly: GCA_030573135.1. Taxonomy (NCBI): domain Eukaryota; kingdom Fungi; phylum Ascomycota; class Pichiomycetes; order Serinales; family Metschnikowiaceae; genus Clavispora; species Clavispora asparagi. Next base: position 169,687 of record JAJMCU010000005.1, read on the forward strand.
CCAAAAGGACTGATTTGTTTGTTACTTCTTCGATATCTATTAGTCCAAAAGTCGAAGAGATTCCAACTTCTTCCAGTGCGAGTCTAAGCGGCCGAGCAATGGCCCAGTTTGAGTCTATGTTAAACAATCCAGATGACTGGTTCAAGTGGCCAAAGTTACCTCTTGATCTTACTGGGACTTTGATATTAGGGTCAATACCAGAGTCAGCCATATAAATGCGAGGTAACTTGACATCTTGCAACGCTTGCATCAAAGAAAAATGAGCCGCATCGAAGAGAGGTCCAGAACGAGAAAATACTTTGATGTGGGCGTATAACACAAACTTAAACCTCTTTTTCGTGATGTTAATGGTGCTGCTAAGGCTCTCTAAATCACTCTTGTCCATGTTGGAGTCATCAGGGTAGACAATAGATGTGGAACCATTGCTTTCATCGATGATTTGGTAGCCAGGTACCATTCGAAGACTGACCAGCGGTAAGACATGCAGGTGAAGTACGTGGTTGTAAAGCTTTTGTGAAAGGATCATTTCCTCGTCGCTAGGGGCCCCACTCCGACCGCGGGCAACTTCCACCACTGGATACACCGACGAGTACATTGTGCTCTCGGAACTGGAGCCAAGAAGCTCATCGGGGCTATTCAGTTCGGTAATCCCCAAAGTAATTTCACATAATATGTGCGTGTCGCCATTCTTCACTGTTGACAGGCCCATCACCAAGTTCGGTCCATAGCTATTAAGAGTGCCAGCAGTAGCCATCAATGGGCGGAATTCATCAAAGCCACGTAAGCAGGGACGGATTCCTAACAGCAAATGGCGCTGGAGGGAAACATCGGGGGCAATCCTGGCCAATACATCTGGAGGGAATGCTGCTTGTTGTGCTAAGTCGGCCATGTTGAGGTAGAATGGTAAGAACATATCTTCTCTAACTCGGGAAAAATACACTATAATGTCACGTGACTCGATGACTTCAGGCATGTGTGGGTAGACTGACAATCTGAAGAGAGGCAGCGTCTTTCCTTCATGCAAATGCTGTTAATGATCAGTTGATGGTTCTGGAAAATAGTGTTTGTGTTTAACAACCGCTTTTGTCTTCATTAGGTTGTCGTTGGCTTGCGTCGTCTAAAAGGAGTTGATCATTCTTAGTAGTAGTACTACTCTAAACACAATCCTCTAGACATGATCCCTCAGAATTTATTTCTGATTCTCAACTTAAGATTTAAGTATATTGTTAAGGTATTATCATTATTTTGCCCTGTGCCATTCAGTCTGTAGTGAATGGAAAAGTGGTTAAATATTTTATGCAGGATGTAGTCCCCACCTGAATCTGGCCATTAACTCATCATCCCACAAGAAAGAATACAGTAGTGATCCATTCATATAAATATGTTCTATTTTCACATTAAATCCTAATACTACGGTTGTATATCTGAATCTGTTTTGTCTTTTGTTTTTAAAATGCATTGTTATCTGGAGTTTTACGTCTAAAATACGCAAAAAAATGCAAGAAGTGAGGATCGTTCGCAAGTTGCAGTACACTCTTATCTTCACCTCATGACAAACAATACGTAACGCAAATCCCAATGAAAATAGTGCCAAAGGGGGGATAATCACTTTCGTGAAAATAAAAAAAAAACAATTCCCTAGCTACTTACCTTTTATGATATCCTTATCACCGCCCCCACCTTGTTCCATTTTCCGAATCCCAGCCTAGGTGAATACAGGAAATCCAACATGATTGAAAGCGGAGAGCCTCGGACTTTACCGGCATACGGACAGGGAAATCTTTCCTCAATATAGTCCAACATCCGCGCAAAGGTGTCTCACACCTAAAGTAAATGTTCCTTGATGTCCTGGCCAACTTCCTGCTTAATATAGTCCTTTACCGCCGAGTGGCGAAGAATAAAACCTGGAGGGTTTGGCTGTTGACTCAAGGAGTCACCTGGGCGCAAATCACCCCGCATCGGGGAATACCGGTGGTAAGATACCCGCAAGTCCAACGAAAAGATTGCGCCGATGCAGTACTCCGCCGGCCTACGCGATTTTGATAACGCAGCACATGACCATCAAAGCAACACTGATTGGTTCTTTTCTCGAATAATACAGGATCATGCAGGCCTGGTATATGGTAGTGCGCTTATGACTCTCCAAATTGTTCACCAACTTCGGCCCTATTCAGGATTTCCGAATTTTTTTTTTGATTTAATTACCACTCGGCTATCCCAAATTTTCAGAAGTTTTTTTTTTTTGTTTTCGGCTTTTCTCTTCTTTCTACCCTCGGTTTTTTCTTCTACATCAAGTAGTGTGGACTCAGCCGTGTGTACCCCCCCTTGTTCAACATTCCTTGAATAACGCTTGTCAATCCACGACACCAAATTGAATTTGATCAATTCAGAAATAACATCTCATTTTTGAGCCGAAAAACATTTCACTTGAAAAACCATCTGATCCTTTTGCTTATCGAACCGTTCAAAACCTTTTTATAATCGTATGTGATCAATTTTCACCCTTTGTTTCCCCTCTCATATACTAACCACGTTCAGATCTCATGGCTTCTTACTTACCACAAAAAGAGTTCGAAAAAGTGAACGTATACGACTACGATGAAGTCCCTGAAAACTCGTCCTGGGCTGCTGCATTGCCTGTAGCAAAGGGTTTGTATAACCCAGAGAACGAAAAAGATGCTTGTGGTGTCGGCTTCACCTGTCATCTTAGGGGGCAAACATCTCACAAAATTGTCTCTGATGCCAAAAGCTTACTTTGTAATATGACTCACAGAGGTGGTGAGTTAAACCCAAAAGATGGTGACGGTGCTGGTTTGTTGTCTTCCATTCCTCATAAATTTTTGGTTAGAGAGTTCAAGTACCATTGCGACGTGGACTTGCCACCATTGGGCCAATACGGTACCGGTAACGTCTTCTTCAAGAAGGACGAGACGGTTTTCGAAAAGTCAAAGCAAACTTTCGAGAGAATCGCTTCTTCTTTGGGATTGAAAGTTTTGGGCTGGAGACAGGTTCCTCACGACTCTAGCATTTTGGGACCCGCTTCCTTGTCTAGGGAACCTTACATCTTGCAACCAGCAGTTGTGCTTGCTGAAACCTACGGCAGCGAGATTCTGGCGGATGACTTTGAGGCCAAGTACAAAAAGGACTTCGAAAAGAAGATGTTCATTTTGAGAAAGCAATCCACCCATACCATTGGTTTGCACAACTGGTTCTACATTTGTTCCTTGTCCTCCAAGACCATTGTTTACAAAGGTCAATTGGCACCAAACCAGGTTTATGCCTACTACTACGACTTGGTCAACGCCGAGTACGAGGCTCACTTTGCCCTTGTCCACTCTCGTTTCTCAACTAACACTTTCCCATCTTGGGACAGAGCCCAGCCATTGAGAATTGCTGCCCACAATGGTGAAATTAACACCTTGAGAGGTAACAAGAACTGGATGAGAGCCAAGGAAGGTGTCATGTCTTCTGAATTATTTGGAGAAGAATTGGAAAAATTATTCCCTATCATTGAAGAAGGTGGTTCCGATTCCGCTGCTTTTGACAACGTTTTGGAATTGTTGGTCATCAACGGTGTTTTATCCTTGCCAGAGGCGGTTATGACTATGATTCCAGAAGCTTGGCAAAATGACAAGAACATTGACATGAAGAAGAAGGCATTCTACGAATGGGCTGCCTGTTTGATGGAACCATGGGACGGTCCAGCTTTGTTCACCTTTGCTGATGACAGATACTGTGGTGCCAACTTGGACAGAAACGGTTTGAGACCTTGTCGTTATTACGTTACCTCTGACGAAAGAATTATTTGTGCATCCGAAGTTGGTGTCATCGATGTCGCCCCAGAGCTTGTCTTGCAAAAGGGCAGATTGCAACCCGGCAGAATGTTGTTGGTTGACACCAAGGAGGGTAGAATCGTTGATGACCGTGAGTTAAAGAGCTCGGTTGCCTCTAGATTCGATTTTAAGTCTTGGGTCACCGCTAACATGATCACTATTGATGACTTGGTTGCTAAATTATCTGCCAGAGATGTGGACTTGGCTGACTTCCAATTGAAGGCGTCTTCTGGAACGTCTGTTCAAACCGATCCAAGATTGATTGCTTTTGGCTATTCCCACGAGCAAATGAACGTCATTTTGGCTCCTATGGCCGAGGGAAAGGAAGCTTTGGGTTCCATGGGTAATGATGCTGCATTGGCTTGTATTTCAGAGCAACCAAGATTGTTGTACGAGTACTTTCGTCAGTTGTTCGCTCAGGTCACCAACCCTCCAATCGATCCAATTAGAGAGGAAATTGTCATGTCTTTAGAGTGTTACGTTGGACCTCAAGGTAACTTGTTGGAGATGAAGCCAAGTCAATGTAACAGATTGCTTTTGAAGTCTCCTATTGTGTCTTCCAGCGAATTAAATGCCATCAAACACATTGAGAAAGTATACCCCTCTTGGTCATTAGCTACTATCGATATCACTTTTGCCAGATCCGAGGGTATTCAAGGCTACATCAACAAGATCGAAGAGGTTTGCCAGGAAGCTTCCAAGGCGATCACTGACGACAAGAAAATCATCGTGTTGACTGACCGTGCTACTTCTTTCGACAGAATCCCAATCTCTGCTTTGATCGCTACTGGTGCTGTTCACCATCACTTGGTTAGACAGAAGCAACGTTCGAAGGTGGCTATTATCGTTGAAACCGCGGAGGCGAGAGAGGTTCACCATGCTTGTTGTTTGGTTGGTTACGGTGCTGACGGTATCAATCCATACTTGGCCATTGAGACTTTGAGTAAAATGAGAGATGAAGGCTTGTTGAAAGTTTCTTTTTCCAACGAGAAGATCGTTGCTAACTACAGATATGCAGTTAATTCTGGTATCTTGAAGGTTATGTCGAAGATGGGTATTTCCACTTTGGCATCTTACAAGGGTGCTCAAATTTTTGAGGCCTTGGGAATTGACAACTCTGTTATTGACAGATGCTTTGCTGGCACTGCTTCCAGAATCAAGGGTATTACCTTCGAATATATCGCCCAAGACGCTTTCTCCATGCATGAGAGAGGCTACCCTACCAGAGAGACAATTAAGCCAATTGCTTTACCAGAAACTGGTGAATATCACTGGAGAGATGGTGGAGAAAAGCATGTCAATGACCCTGCTGCCATTGCCTCTATTCAAGATGCCGTTAAGAATAAGAATGAGAAGGCGTATGATGCATACTCTAAGAAGGAATATGAGGCCATTAAGAACTGTACCTTGAGAGGCTTATTGGACTTCGACTTTGAAGCAACCAACTCCGTTCCAATTGATCAAGTGGAGCCGTGGACTGAAATTGTCAGAAGATTTTTCACTGGTGCTATGTCCTACGGTTCTATCTCTATGGAGGCCCACTCTACCATCGCTGTGGCTATGAACAGATTGGGAGGTAAGTCTAACACCGGTGAAGGTGGTGAAGACCCTGCCAGATCTCAAGTAAGTGCCAATGGTGACACCATGAGATCTTCTATCAAGCAAATTGCCTCCGGAAGATTTGGTGTTACTTCCTTTTATTTAGCTGATGCGGACGAGTTGCAAATTAAGATGGCTCAAGGTGCCAAGCCAGGTGAAGGTGGTGAGTTGCCTGGTCACAAGGTGTCCGAGTCTATTGGTAAGACCAGACATTCCACCCCAGGTGTTGGTTTGATTTCTCCACCACCTCATCACGACATTTACTCTATCGAGGACTTGAAGCAATTATTGTATGATTTGAAATGTTCTAACCCAAGAGCTAGAACCTCTGTCAAGTTGGTGTCCGAAGTTGGTGTCGGTATTGTCGCTGCTGGTGTTGCCAAGGCTGGTTCTGAAAACATTTTGGTATCAGGTGGCGATGGTGGTACCGGTGCTGCCAAATGGACTTCCGTCAAGTACGCTGGTTTGCCATGGGAATTGGGTCTTGCTGAATCCCATCAAACCTTGGTTTTGAACGACTTGAGAGGAAGAGTTATTTTGCAGACTGATGGCCAGCTCCGTACTGGCCGTGACGTTGCTATCGCCTGTTTACTTGGTGCTGAAGAATGGGGTTTCGCTACTACTCCATTGATTGCTATGGGTTGTATCATGATGAAGAAATGTCACCTCAACTCTTGCCCAGTTGGTATTGCCACCCAAGATCCCGAGCTTAGAAAGAAGTTCAAGGGTACTCCTGAAGCTGTGATCAATTTCTTCTACTACATTGCCAATGAGTTGAGACAGTACATGGCTAAATTGGGTTTCCGCACCATTAACGAGATGGTTGGTAAGACCGAATTTTTGAGAGTCAGAGATGACTTGAGAAACACCAAGAATGCAAACATCGACTTGTCTCCAATTTTGACACCTGCTCACACTATTAGACCTGGTGTTGCTACCCACTGTGTGAGAAAGCAAGACCACAAGTTGCATGTGAGACTCGACAACAAATTAATCGATGAGTCTGAATTGACATTGTCCAAGGGTTTACCCGTGACTATCGACTGTAATGTTGTGAATACCGACCGTTCTTTGGGTACTACTTTGTCTTACAGAGTTTCTAAGATTTTCGGTGAGCAGGGCTTGCCACATGACACCATTCATGTTAATGTCAAGGGTTCTGCGGGTCAGTCGTTTGGTGCCTTCTTGGCTTCTGGTATTACTTTGGAGTTGGAAGGTGATGCCAACGATTACATTGGTAAGGGGTTGTCTGGTGGTAGAATCATCGTTTACCCTCCCAAGGAATCCACATTTAAGGCGGAAGACCAGATCATTGCTGGTAACACTGCATTTTTCGGCGCAACTTCTGGTACCGCCTTTGTTAGAGGTATTGCTGCCGAGAGATTCGCTGTCAGAAATTCCGGTGCCATTATTGTTACCGAAGGTACTGGTGACCATGGATGTGAGTACATGTCCGGTGGTAGAGTCGTTGTGTTGGGTTCGACTGGTCGTAACTTTGCGGCCGGTATGTGTGGTGGTATTGCTTATGTTTTGGACATGGCTCAGGACTTCGCCACCAAGGTCAACAGCGAGACAGTTGAATTGTCTAGTGTCAGTGACCCAACCGAAATTGCTTTCTTGAGAGGCTTGATCGAAGACCACCGCCATTACACTGGTTCGGAGGTCTCCGATAACATCTTGAATGACTTCAACAGGATCTTACCAAGATTCGTCAAGGTTTTGCCTCACGACTACAAGAAGGTTCTCGAGAAAGAGAAGCAATTGCAAGAGGAAGCGAAGAAGAATGAGTTGAATAACTTCTTGAAGTCTATCAAGGAAGACCCAGAAAATGATGCTACCAACGGTGAAGCCGCTAAAATCAAGAGAGGTCATGTTCATGCCGCCAAGAGTGGGGCTCACGAGCCTAAGGTATTGGACCTTGAGGACACTATCAAGGACACCGAGGTTGCTAAGAAGGCGGTTGCCAAGTTGGATAAGACTTTCGGTTTCATGAAATACAAGAGAAGAAACGAGAAATACAGACCAGCGAAGGAAAGAACCAAGGATTGGAATGAAATGACCTCCAGATTGACTAAGGAGGAATTGAAGGTGGAAACTGCAAGATGTATGGACTGCGGTGTTCCATTCTGTACCTCTGATACCGGTTGTCCTATTTCCAACGTCATCCCAAAGTGGAATGAGTTGGTGTTCAATGACAGATGGCAAGATGCTTTGCAGAGATTATTGATGACCAATAACTTCCCTGAGTTCACAGGTAGAATCTGCCCAGCGCCATGTAACGGTGCTTGTGTCGTTGGAATCAACGATGACCCTGTCAACATCAAATCCGTGGAGTGTGCTATCATCGACCATGCGTTCGAAGAGGGTTGGATCAAACCTAACCCTCCTCAGCATAGAACTGGTAAGTCTGTTGCTATTATTGGTTCGGGTCCTTCTGGTTTGGCTGCTGCTGATCAATTGAACAGAGCTGGTCATTCTGTCAAGGTTTACGAAAGATCCGACAGACCTGGTGGTTTGTTGATGTACGGTATTCCAAACATGAAGTTGGACAAGCGTATCGTCAAGAGAAGAACCGACTTGTTGGCTGCTGAAGGTGTCGAATTCATCTGCAACACCACTGTTGGTGAAGATATTAGCGCCGAGGAATTGAAGGCTGCCAACGATGCTGTTATCTTTGCTGTCGGTTCCACCATTCCAAGAGACTTGAGAATTCCGGGCCGTGAATTGAACAACATCGACTTTGCTATGAAGTTGTTGCACTCTAATACCAAGGCTTTGTTAGAGGGTTCTTTGGAGGAAATCAGAAAGACTCTTAATGGCAAGAACGTTGTGGTTATTGGTGGCGGTGACACCGGTAACGATTGTTTGGGTACTTCTACCAGACACGGTGCTAAGTCGGTCACCAACTTCGAGTTATTGCCACTTCCACCAAATGCCAGACCAAAGGACAACCCTTGGCCTCAATGGCCCAGAGTCTTCAGAGTTGACTACGGTCACACTGAGGTAACTGCTCACTACGGAAAGGACCCCCGCGAGTACTCTATTTTGTCTAAGGAGTTTGTTGGTGACGAAGAGGGAAATGTCAAGGGTATTAACACCGTTAGAGTTGAGTGGAAGCGCTCCGACTCTGGTGCTTGGCAAATGGCCGAGGTTCCAGGCTCAGAGGAGTTCTTCCCTGCTGATGTTGTCTTGTTGTCCATGGGCTTTGTTGGACCCGATGCTGACAAGCTCGAAGTCAACAAGACAAACAGAGGTACCATTGGCACTGTCGACCCAAGTGGTTACAGAGTTTCAGCTGACGAGAATGTGTTTGCCGCTGGTGATTGCAGAAGAGGTCAGTCGTTGGTTGTTTGGGGAATCCAAGAAGGTAGACAATGTGCCAGAGAGGTTGACCTCTACTTGATGGGCACCACCAGATTACCCGGTAATGGATCGGTTGAACAACGTGACTTCAAGTTGTTGGAGGAATTGGCCGAGAAGGTTTAGGATCACCAGTAACTTGTTATCATTAAATATTAATTTATTTTTAGTTTTATTGCTTTTGTTATTGTTAATTGATTCAATAAATGGATGTTACAGACCTGTGTGTGCGAAGTTGTTTAAATAATGCATACATGTATACCGTGCTAATTTGCGCATCAGTTAACGAGGCACGCTTGGGGAACTGCACTTGATATTGTAAACAAACATGGGGTTCATCACAGACGGCTGGATATTCGTATTTATGCGCTGGATCCATACCAAACCTCTAATGTACACCCAGAAAAAGGGACAACAACAGTGGGGGAAATTTCATGCATCTCGGTAGTATCAGTTGCGAGGTGAAAAAAGCTTTAATTCCTACACCTTTAGCATTTTCTTCTCCTTTTTCCCGGATTCTCCTATTGCTCACTGAAGATGAATTCAGATAATTGGTGGGAGCACCGAATTTTTCCGATCGTGTTATCCATATTCTTCATCTGTGGTGTCTTTTAAAATGACCGATACCGTTGTCTACTGTTCAATATCAGAAATCAAGAATATTAACCCAGATACTTACGTGCGTGTATGAAGAAGCCCTCGGATTTTGTGGAGGCTTGGCCGAATGCGGTTAAGTTAGTGGAGGGTGTCAAAACCTAGTTCCTGCACTTGTCCTCTATTTGGGGCCTCTGTTTTGACCCCAGCTTATTGAAATGCTTGCGTGATTGTTTCTCCTCATTTCCACTAAGACCTCAAAAGCAGTTTCAGATACCATTCCGGACGAAATTTGTTCGATATAAATAACTAGAAATACAAATGTGCCGATTGACATCAGACGATTTTAACCGAATTACTAAACAATTTTGTTTGTGTGATCTGACACTAACAGAGTTTAATTTTGGTTAGCGAACGAGTAAATCGAATGCGACCTGGCGACCGTGGATATCGGCTTTATCGATTGCTCATGTGTGCGATTGCGTTAGGATCGACATGATTTTGTTTTGGTTTAGAAAAAAGCTGCTGGCTGCCCACGCTTTCGTGCGCGAGGCTTCATATACATACAGTACCATATACCCTCGGATGTCCTTTAACTGTGTACAATTGAGTTTCTGAGTGTATGTGAAAATAATTAAGGCGCAGTATCTGCACCCTCGGATATGGTCGAGGTTTTTTTTCCGATCGAATCAAGCCGACTGTTTTCGTCCACTGTATGCGGTACCGAGTATAAATAACCCCTTTTCCGCTGTACTGATTTTTAGTCGAATTTGTTGCTTTTCGAGATTAAAATCCCTTAAGACCATTCGCTATGCAAATCAAATCCTTGATTGGTGTTGCCGCCGTTTCCGGCTTGGCTGCTGCTAACAGTATGTGAATCATTCGATACTGAATTTTTCATTTTCGAATCGAATAAAATTTTTCCTCCGGCGACTCCGAGCCACTATACCGCAATTGAAGCATCGCTTCCTTTTAGTTGCGCTAAGGCGTAACCGATTGCGTTTCCAAAGGCCCGGAGACAATCATGATTGAAAAATGAAGCTTACTAACATTTAGACTCTACCTTGACCACTGCCACCCCATCTGTGACCAAGTCTTGTTCTTTCAAGGACTACACTGCAACTGATGCTGCTGGTGTTGCTTCCGTGGCGGCTTGTCCTACCGCTGTTGGTGACATTAGCATCACCGGTGAAGGTATCGGCTCCATCGAATTGAACGGTGTTGAACAGATCTACGGTAGCTTGTTTGTCAACGGTACCAAGGCTGTTCTCTTTGATGCCCCAACTTTGGAATTGGTTTCTGGTGACCTCACCCTCTCCGACTCCACCATCTTGGCTACTGTCAACCTTGCTCAATTGACCACTGTCGGTACCTTGACTTACAACGCTTTGCCAGCTTTGGAGCAAACCGGTTTGACTACTGGTATCACTTCCGCTGAGGCTATCACCATCCAAAACACCGGTTTGACTTCTTTGGACGGTATTAACGTTTACAAGCTTAAGACCTTTGACGTCAACAACAACGCTGACATTGAGAGCATCGACTCTGGTTTGCAATCGGTCACTGACCTTTTGTCTATTAACTACAACGCTGACAAGGTCGAGGTTGTTTTGGACCAGTTGACCTCCGCTAACAGCGTTGAGTTCGAGCACATCTCCTCTCTTTCCGCTGCCAACTTGACTTCTGTCAACGGCTCTTTGTCATTGCAATCCAACACCTTCTCCTCTTTTGAGTTCCCAGTGTTGACCACTATTGGCAAGTCTCTTTCCATCAACTCTAACGACGAATTGGAGGAGTTGGACTTCCCAAAGTTGACTTCCGTTGGTGGTGCTTTGAACATCCAAGAGAACGACAAGTTGGAGGACTTCTCCGACTTCCCTAAGTTGACCACCATTGGTGGTTCTGTTAACCTTGAGGGTGACTTCAACAACGGTTCTTTCCCTAAGTTGGACAGAGTCGCTGGTGGTTTCAACTTGACTTCTACTGGTGAATTGTCTTGTGACTCCTTCGTTTCTTTGAACAAGGACGGTGACATCAAGGGTGACAAGTTCTACTGTGAGGGTGCGTCTTCCACCATCTCTTCTTCTTCCTCTAAGAGCGGTAACTCTGACGGTACCTCTACTGCCTCCGACTCTGACTCTAGCTCTAGCTCCAGCTCCAGCTCCACCAGCTCCACCAAGGCTTCCGGTGCTGCTCCAGTTGCCGGTGTTAAGTTGGCTTCCTTCGCTGCTGTTTTGGCGGGTGTTGGTGCTTTCTTGTACTAAACGAATAGTGCGGGTAAAAATGCATATTCACCATTGCCTTTCAAGGTTCTGCTGAGCTTAATTTTGAGGACGAAAAAAAAAAGTTGAAACATGCGTTACTACGACAAATGCTTATTAATTGTACTCTTTTGTTTATTTTATTTTCTTTCCTCTACGTTTCCGTTATCTTTCGATAGTCGTAATAAGAACGCATTCAAAATGTATCCTGGTGTAGACCACTGTTTCAATCTCTAATGTTGGTTGCGCGCGCAAATGATTCCCCTCCCACAGAAACGTGATCATTCCCCAATAAAAGTTGAGAACCCACTTGTCTTCCTTATCGTCATGAGGTTCGCCAACTTTGCTGTCCTTCTATTTGCCGGAATTGTCATCTCCAAAAATGTTGTTTACTTAGAAGATTTAGGTGCTGCCATCGAAAAGGGGCAAAATTCCAAAAGAGAACCCAAAAATGTTGTTTCTCTCGAGGCATTGAAAGCAGCCGCTCATAAGGAAGGTGTTAAGGGCAAGAGAGAACCAAAGAATGTCGTTGACATCAAAACTTATTTTGAAACGCACAATAAGAGGGACCAGAAGGTATTGCTGAAATCTAACGATATCTTACTCGAGAGTTTGCTTCCACAAATGCCAAGCATTTCCATCTTTGCTGGATATGTTAGGGATAATGCGGAAATACTCAATCAGATGGAAAGCAGACGCTCGTTCACTCTTTTGGTTGCCCCATCTGATGATGCTATAGCCACAAAACTCGGTGGGATGAAGCCTTGGGAATTTCCAGAAATCATCAAGAATGATGAACATGATGATGAAACCATTGCTTCAAATATCGACAGCTTTTTAAGGGCTCACATTTCGGTTGAGCAAGTCATGCTGGCCCAAAGCAATGAAATTTCGACTATTTTGCTCAACGGAAAGGAAGTTGTGATCCATAATGATCCTACCACGGGCATCTATACTTTACGGGTAGAAGGAAAGAATGTTCCTGTTAAGACCTCTCGCCTGGCTGGTAACGGAGTGGTTCTTATTATCGATGAAGTCTTGTCGAAGCCAGATGCGTGATGTTAAGCGTTGCTTTCATAGTTTGTTTCATTTCTATATCTAATTCGATACACAATTATTTCTACCATTTGCTATTTGCAAAGATGATATGAAGCTTGTATTTTGAATTAAAAATCTATTCGCTCAAGTTGCTGATTCCTGTTTGGGTCTGTGCTTGGCCATTAATGATGTACTCAAGCTTCCACTTGACTTTCAAAGCTTTTCCTGCTGGGTTATCGATGGAAAACACTTGACTAAAACCGCGTGTGACAAACGCATGAAGAACGTCACCACTCTGAGGTTTCAAATCTAACTTACATCCCTTTGGAACAGCAACCAGAAATTTCAATCCCGTCAAACTCGAGCTCAGTATGTTACTGACAAGAAACTTACCCTCAAACTTGGAAGCAGTGGCCGCAGTGAACGATTCTACCTCCAACTTAGTCTCAGCATTTTGATTGAGTGATTTTACGTCAGCCACACTAGATGCTTGCACCTGGGCTGGAGAGGAAGCTGGAAAGTCAAATCCAAAAGGATCCAATTGGGTGGATGTATTGGATTGAAGTTGGGGTGAGGGCGAGTTGAGGTTGTTCAAAAAGTCAAAGTTAGTCGAAGTCGCACCCGCACTAGAAGGTTGTGGCTGTTGAATGAAGGAGTTACCATTGGAAGGAACAGTGGAAGAAGCAGGTGTAGCAAAGGAGCCACCAAGCGCAATGGAACCACCAGAACCGAAAAAGTCCAACGGATTGACCTGGGCGGCAGGCTTGGCGCCAGTATCAGTAAATGCTAAATTAGATAACTCACTAAGTAAGTCATCATAGCCTTGTTGATCTTTGCCTGTAACATCCGAACTCTCGATTTCATCATCAAAATCGATCAAGTTTAACTCCTTGGCAGCAGAAGCGGCCGCAACACCACCACTTACCTTGATATTCGACGCTTCGGCAACATTTCCGCCCTTCATGAGTTGAAACTTTTGCGCCAACCGGTTAATGGTGTCGTTCAACACCAATAAATCTCGCACATAGTCCTCGTTATCATGTTCTTCCTCAATGATCTTAGTGACACTAGGTTGAGCACTTTTGATCTGGCCATACAACTCGAAGATTGTTTCATTGGACTCATCGATAGAGGCGCCTCCTTCTTGAATACTGTTCAACATTTCGGCGAAAATCTCCGTTTTTCTCTTTAGTCTGGCAACATCGTCTGTGACCTGCTTTCTGTTTTCCTGAACATTTTCCTCCTTAAATCCGGCCATGATCTTCATCAATTTGTTTGCTTCTTGCAAGTCACCTGGTTTACCTCTTCTAATCAACTCCTGCAATTTAGCACTGTGGACGATAGCGTCTTCCTTTTGAATATCCTCTAAAGACTTCAAAGTATCCGCAGGGTTCAACACTGCCGCATCTTCCACTTTCACTTCCGGGAAAACGTAACCCTTATTCAACAATAAACGGTGCATGTCTCTGATGTAGCCAAAATCGTCCTTGTATTTGGAGGTCTTGCAAATAGTTTGATACCACTCCTCAATTTGAGCCAAAACCAATCGTTGCACACGGTTATAACGTAAGGTGGGCCTTTCAGGGAAGCGCTTAACCAATTCATTCAAAAATTCTTTTCTAGATATTTGCAAGTGGAAAGGGTAGCCACAATTCTTCACCAAGTTGTCCAATAAATGAATAGCCAATTCAGAGGTCTGAGGGTCTCTCTGATTAATTAATTTCACCACAGCAATAGCAGCCTCACGTGGAACGGATCCTTGCTTAGCATTGACATAATCACAGATCTCCAAGTTCAACGCAAGGTTAGGTTCGCTAAGCGTTGGACGGCAAGCCCGATCTATTACACATGTTAGTAATTTAGACAAGAAAATCAAATTGCTTGATCTAGTACGTACAGATTCTCCGCAAAAGCTTCGGATTTATTTTTGAAAGAGAGTAGGACCCGGAGGAGCTAGACATTGTGCCCGTAGTTTTTGATCACGATACTTTCTGATAACGTGGTTAGGGGTGGTGAATGTCGGGTGCCTCGCGAGAGGTACAGAGGTATAGAATATGGCTGGTACCTCTATTGTGGGGAGGGGTGGGTATAGCTGTATTACACACAATAACTATCAGTTGCAGTGAAATAGTGAAAAGAAGAAATTATGAGTGGATTAGATTTAGAGAAAATCACCCGACTTCCAAACAAATTGCAGGTATTCCTTTCTTGTCCCTGGTTGGCATAATAGGAGGTACGGGCGCACCACGTCAGACGGTACGTGAGAAAAGAGCGTGTGATACGAACCCCGCTTTGATCCTTGTTGTCAAATGGAAGAAAGACTGGTAGATGACGACCCATTGCAAATTAAGGATCTTGCTGTCCAGTACGACTATTTGATATACAAAATTTCAGACCATATTTCGAATTTGGCGGATCTTACGTATCTGTCTGTGATTTCCAAGCAACAGCTTATCGAGGAAGACTACTTTGAGAACCAATTGGGTTTAGATAAGGAACTAGACGAATCAAACAAGATGATAGAAGAATGCAACAAATTAGAGATGGTATATACTAAACTAGATCAATTGTATCTTTTTGTGGAGGACTTCAAGACCAGGATAACCTACCTAGAAAACAGGTTTAAAGAAATGGGTTAGACAATAGTCTTACCGTCGCCAATATCAGGATACATTGAGTTCGAATTGTTCGTTTTCAGTGGGGTTGAATTGTTTGCTTCCACCGGGTTCAATTTGTTCGCGTCCCGCGGGTTTGGTTTTGTATTCCATCGGGTCCCGGAAACTTGTGTCAGGTACTTTTCAACAAGATAAGCTTCTAGCAAGACAAAGTTGCGCAGGTTACACTTGTACAAAATATTGATAAGGTCACCAACAATAGGAATCAAACCGATCAGGAAATCGAAAATAATGTTGGCCATCATTTTCCTCCGCAACCCCACAGGCAACCCCCCTTCAATTTGCTCTGCCTTTCTCAACAATTGCATTGCAAGACCATATACGATTACATCCCCCACCCATGGAATCAACCCAATAATACCAGCCCAACCGAAACGTGCGCCACAGATACTCAACTGCAAGTCCAAGCGATACGCCTTGCGCCTGACCGAGTTCAATATCTTTAAGTTGTGCTTCCCTATTGAATCAGGAATCCGCCGTTTCCTCTTGGTTCCTTTTCTCTGGTAGAAGTGCAAGTCACTCTCAGGAATCTGTTCGAAATATGGGTCATCACCGGGCCCCACAGCGAATAGGTGATCGAGATTTGTCTATGTTGTTAGTAATAGTTAATAGCGTTAAACATAGAATCATACCTTTTTCAAAAAATACTTATACAACAACTGGGACATTTGACGCAGTCGGAGAATTGGGAGTCTGTAGTCCGAGAAATAAGAATGCGGAGGTTGCAACATAGCAAGCATACGGCTGATGCACGCGCACGCATACGCATGTGCAATCCTATACTTCGCGAAATATCAGTCACAGGCATATCGTTAATTCATAGGATCCATACGTACATATTTAGATTCGTTTCTGCTTCTTCAACTTAGCAAAGTAGTCCTTTCTTAAGTTTCTCAAATCTGGGGGCTGCTCAATACCAAGTGAGCGACGAAGCTCCCCAACGTCTTGCTCTAACACATTCTCCCAGTAGACATTGATCAACGGCTTACTGTTGAGACCACTTCTGAATGCCCACGGATAATAAATGCTGTACAATCTTTCCCTTTGAGATGGTTTCAACCGCAATGGGGCCAAAAGGGCACCCAAGCCCGGCATAATTATGCCCATGTTCATGAATTCCAACACCTTGACCGCAATTTCTCCTTCAATGATGATGGGCAAGCCGGTGATCGCATGGTAAAAGTCATGACACTCTCTGTATCGTTGGTAGATATATGCCAATTCTTCATTATCGATATAACGAACGGGAACTCGGGTATCTGGAGATACACCTTCCCGATCAAGCCAATTCACATACGTGTAACCGAGAGAGGTCTTGGGCAATGCTCTCAAATGATCCAAGTCCAAAGAGGTGCTGGTCATTCTTGGCTTTTCTTTCAAAATCTGGCGTCCCACTGGGTCAGAAAGCATTTGCTTTTGCAATCTCCGTAAAACCGGCTCAATCGCGGTCGATTCACCAAGTGCTACGATGTTGGTATTGTTCTCCGGGTGGAAAAACGACCCGATGCCAGACCCAAGAAACATCATGAGTTTCTCAATACCATAAAGCGGAACTTGACCGGGATATTCAGGCTCGCGTCTGGAAAAGTACTTATTGCCAACCGGGGCGGGGTTTTGTTGGTTTAAGGACGCATTGGCGTTTTCATAGTGAAGCTCTCCGCGCTCCATCTTGGAAGCAAGCCGGTTGTTCTCACTGAACGCCAAAGATCCAACTGCCGCAACAAGGGAACTCAATATAAGTGGTCGAGCTTGCATTACTCGCAAGGTGCCACATTTGGTGAACGTAACGGGGGAAAGACCAAGCATAATGATGGAAAGTAACGAGTGGGATCGCGATCGCATATTGTCAGGCCAGAAAATGTATAATGCGTAAAAACACCTTTACACCTAGTACATATGGTTGACCGAAACCAACCAAGTACAACCAAGGGTGGCCCGGCAGGTGGCTGAAAGTAGATAAAATAAATGCAGAGGATAGGGAGAGAAGAAATGCTTTTCGTGCTCGAAGAAAACGGTGAAATGCTTATGTGTTACCGTATATTTCATGCAAAACCAACTATTTATTTGCCAGAGCTCTGATACAAAAAACCTGCCACCACAACAACTAGACCTAAAACCATGCCCTGGTTTTTAATTTGCGACATTTGATGTCGCATATGACTCAAGTATGCGTTTTCCATACCTGAATGAGTGGATTTAATTTTCTCTCTTCTGCTGTATGTCTCCTGGGTCTCCTCCTTCTCCACAGAACCAATCACGAGATCAGAGGTCAAATTAATATCATTTGCCAGATTATTCTTAATATTGTCAAGCACCTTGTCGTCTTTCACGGCCATTTTATAAGGAGGCGGTGTTTTCGTGCTGTCAGACTTGTTCTTGTCAGGAATTGGCGCGGGATCCTCGTCCCCAATTTTGTGTTCGTTAGATTGGTGCTGGGGCAGCAGCAGTAGATGCTGCTGGGCTAACAATTGAGATTGCTGTGTTAACAATTGTGACTGCAATTGAACGTATGATTCTGAGGCTTGTTGTATCTGGACGTTGAGGTCTTCTTTTTCCGATTTAAGGCTCAGAATTTGTTGCTCCAAGCCTTCAACCAACACCAAATATTTTGATCTTTCCTTTTCTTGCTCCTGGGAAAGAACTTCATGTTTTTCTCGTTCCTCCTGTAACTTTTTTTCATGTACTTTATCACGCTTTTCCAATTCTGCTTGCAAGAAACGAGAATTCGCCTCATCGACATTGGCAACATAATTCTTGAGAAACCTTTCCAATGTAGACAACGAGTCATTCTGCTGCTTTACCATTGCCAAGTTTGCCATTAACATGTCGAGTGTTGAATCCACATTCGCCGCGTTGACAATTCTTGAATTGTTGAAGATTCCAGCATTCATATTATTTTCTGAACCCACCTCAAGTGTGCTCTCTAGGGAGGGATAAATATCGCCAAACATTGCAGTTTCAAATGCCTTTGTAGTGCTAGCCTCCAGATCCTGTTCTTCCTCGTTATTTTCCTTTTCCTTGTTCTCCTGTAACAGAGAAAAGATGCCCTGAATAAAATCAAAGTGCTTCATTTCCGATGCAGAGAATTTGTTGATGTCGTCCTGGGTTAATTTTGGAAGGTAGTTAAGTACCGACCCGGCCGGATTGTTAGACACAATGTTTATGTTCTCGATCTTGGCACTGATCTGTTTGTGGCTTGTTTCAATTTGAATATTGAAACCAAGATTAATATAATCGCCAATATTTATAGGAACTGGCTCCGATCCAATTTTATTTTGGTTGACAAACGTGCCGTTCGAAGAGCCCATATCCTGAATCATTAGCTGTCCGGTTCTTGGCTCGACAAACATGCATGCATGGGTCCGACTTAGAACGCGGGAATCAAAATAGCCATTGTTGAAGTGAGGCTTTACTTTAGTTCCCGTGGGCCGCCCGAGTTTGCATGTTTCTGGGTAGTAAGGAACATGTAAATGTTTCTTAACAAACGTATCGTTCAACGGCACGAGCGTGACGTAGTACTCGGCCTGGTGTCTTTTCGCCGGCTTTAACACTTTCAGCAAGCCTGTGGGCCCCACTGGTCGCCCGAAAGTTTGTGACTGTGAGGAGTTGGTTCGAGGTTGAAGAAACATGGACAGAGCCACTACTTGCGATTGAGAATTAGACCTTCGCCTCATAGGCGGAACCTCTTCCACAGTGGGAGACGGATTGGTTTGAAATAGTTCCGACACGTTGAAACCGGAAGGTTCAAGTTGGCTCATAGTGTCGGTGGGTGGGAGACGGATCAAGTTGATGAATGCAGCTCTACACGTCAAGAGACCTTTTACAATAGGAAACAGACCCGTACACCACAAATACGGCTATTGAAGGATTGACTCAGTATAAAATAGCGAGTACGTATACGATGGCCAGGTTGCCGATATCAAACTCTTTAGTGAGACTCCCTTTTTCTATCTCTGTACCGTTTGCAGTCACCTTTCGGTTTCTTTTGGGTTAGTTTGACCATTACGCGGTGTTCGATCGGCTCCTGTATGTTACCACTTGGACAGAAGCATCACCTACGTGATTTCCACAATTTATAAGATTGGGGATGTGTTTTCTTAAATGAAATTCAATAAAACTTTTATCATCTACTGTCCGGTCCTCTGTAGTCAAGCTCACTTTTGGTAACCTAAAGGCTAATGGCGTTCTAGCGTCGGTCGCCTGCACAAGTCGCACCTACTGTAAACAAACATTCTATACTACAAAGCTACTATCCTGAACGTCAACATGGGAAGATCCCCTTTATATACCAGCTCGCGAATCTTAGAGAGCTCCATTGATTTGCTCAACTCGTCCATAAGCTCGTTGGAATATTCAACTAGAGACGTTTCCAGAATCAAGGTTGTTCTCAACACACAGAAAGTATTCGGATTAGTCCCTGAACTGGACTTGGAGAGTGCAAAACGCCAAGTTCAAAGCGAAACACACAGCGAGATCTCCAAATTAATGAGCAAGTTGGAAAAAGAACTAGAGCGGATGAAGAGGAAAAAGGCCGGGTTGGAAAACAAGTTCAAACTACAACAAGTGAGATTGGAGACGGCAGAGAAAAGCGGCCGAGAGTCCTTCACCACCACTCTACAAGGCGGAATCCACAAAAGCGCGGAAGAACTGAAGATAGCAAGGCTTCGGCTTTTGCAAAATAAAAAGGAAAGATTGAAGTACAGCTTGTCCCGCTTGAACCTACAAGACACAAAAGCCAGGATGAGTATGATTCCTTCATTGCCGCCCCAGAGTTGATTTCAGGCCAAGTTTTATGTACACATTCTAATTCTTGGTGAAATCGGACCCATCCATATGCTCGATTTTCTGAATGGTCAAAATCTTGGCAATTTCTTTGGCGAACTGCTCGCCTACGATTTTGACATCGTTCACCGTACCTGGCCGTAACTGTTCAATGGAGGTTGCGGTAGTTCCTGGTAATCCACACATTGTATGTGTGTTCAAAAACTTGAGGTCAGGATTAACATTCAACCCGATACCATATGAAGTGATGGCCCTTTGAATGTTGCAACCGACAGAAGAAATTTTCATGTCGTTCTGTTTAATCCAGACACCAGGATTCTCGTTGAGATGGCTGGTTAACCCATAGTTCTTTTTTAAAAGGTTCTGAACACCTTTAAGCAAAACGCCATCGACGAAGCAACGTACGGTCAAATTGGTGAACTGTTTCAAGTCCATAATCAAATAAGCAGTCAACTGGCCTTTCCCGTGCCAGGTAACCTGACCACCCCGTTCTAACTGGTAGTAGGTACACCCTAACTCTTCATACGCCTTGATTTTCTCACTCAAATGGGCATCTTGCTTCATTTGCTTTCCACCTGTGTATACATTCTCGAACTCAAATGTTAAAAGAGTGGGAAAGGGCTTCATCGATAAAACCTTCTGGATGAAATCTTGCTCGTATTGATTTAGAATTTGACCCAGATCCTGGATTTCCTTTTGCTGTTTGCGGATCTTGGATTCCATTTTCTTGAAATCCAAGTTTGCATTCACCATATTGTGCTGAAATTCTTGACCCTTTGCGAACGAAGTGATGCCAGGAAAATGTATATGCCTTAATGTTTTATAGTTTTCATTTAATGGAGCAAACTTGCTGCTGCATGTCGACAGCCATCTTCTCTGTACTGGGGTCACGTATCTATTCATGAGGGAAATAATTGACAGCGACAGATGGAATTGTATCGAGCGATACGCGAAGACACCATACACCGGTGTACTGCGAAGATACATATACTCCGGATGCAATTAAGCACTAACACTCATCTTGAACGATTCACCTTACTCAATCACGCACAAACGCATAATCGACAAAATCCCAATTCTGAACACACCGAAAGACCTTCCATTAAACTCGAACGTGAATAGAAAATCGCTGCATTTGCGCGTGGCTCACTAGTGAACGACTTCGCCAATAACACCATAATGGGATCAGATCGCCGATTGAACCGTCGATATATCGAAACACCCGGTCAATTGAAGGAAAACAAAATCACAATCGAAAAGGGGAAAATATTGAAAAAGAAAGGTAAAGATACCGACATCACGGTGGAATCACCTGAATTCCAACTACTCGTCAAGCTATTCGTTCCATCGAAGCTTCTAATACACAATAATAGGGTATCACAGAAGGATTTGTCTGAACATCTCCCCATAATAATTAATAATTCATTCCCTGCGCTCAATTTTGAACTCCATATCTTCCTTAGTTCGATTGTCACATCGTATGTTGCATCATGGTACACTCTGAAGCTCAACACGGAGAACTTTGAGTTTTTGGAAAGCGTCTACAAAACCATTTGTGAGTTTGTTAAGGATTTTGCCCGAAGAATACTGCAAGTGATGGACCTGGCACGTTTGCTTTCCCTCATTAATAGATGGGCATTTATTCTCGATTCACACATTCGCCAAGTACAGATTCAAGAAGGAATTCCTTTGTATGCTAAGCAGGATCTTGCAAACAGAAGAGGGATTATAACATCCAGTGATGATTTAATGCTAGAGGCCATTACTGCCCGCTATCTTGAGAAGAGCCATATAGTATTTCGGACTTATCAAAAGCTTGAATTCGACGCATCGCACCCGAGTACCAATGCCAAGAACGTTGTTGAGGATGAAGATTTCGAGGGAGAAAACAATAAAGTTTCCGCTTGGCTCACCTACTTGCGCTTGGTGGTGAAAAATGTTGTTACTGCTGCTTTTGAACAGGCCAATGAACCTCTGGACACTCCGGTTTCTTCTGCTATAGGGATGAATTTGATTTCTCTTGTGTTGGCAGATTTGGTTCTTGACAGGGTTATTTCAAAGCTCTCTACTCCTCGGTTCATTTTACAGACGGTTATCGGAAAAATTGGCCTTAACCTCCGGGCCTCATTGACTAAGAAGGAAATCAACACTCAATACTCTTTCTTGGAGCGAGTGAAAAGTTCAATGAGCGCAATCCATCTGGGAATTAACGCTTGGTGGAATTTCATGAATAAATCGGAAGATGTGCCCCCCTCAGAATTACCGTTAGTATTATATTCTCCATTTCTCTCTTTGATCGATGGCATTACGAACATCAGCTCCCGCAGACCTGTCTTGACAAGCATATTAGAAATTTGGAGGTCGCTAATTACTTCTAGCAGCTTCTTGACGAAAAAAATTGAGGCAATAGTGGGAAGATATGTTGTGGGTCAAACGAGCCGAGCCAACTTTTTTCAGGATGAAGCACAAGCCAGTATTGTGCGAATGTTTCGAGGCATAGTTTTCGGTAACGGCGAGCCTGGAGCCACTCCACCAATTGAGTCCGAAAGTATTGAAGAACTAACGGATCTTTGGTTTAAAATTTTGTCGGAAGACATTTCTTCTACGCTTCCAATGGGCATTTCCCTACAATCGTTTCGGTATAAGAACGAATCACAGGAGGAATTGAGAAAATGCGTGGAGGACTTTCTACGCATTTTTGATTCGGGAAACAGTGAGCCCAAAGGGTTATACTCTGAAGAGAGTGACTTGAACAAGCTTCTAGTTATCCGACTTTTTGATTCCGTGATTCAGTGCCTATATCCGGAGTTGGTTGAGAAGATTAGTATTACTGTATAGGATATCGGACGCGATTTACATTTCTCCGCGCTCGGGTTAAATGTTATTTCATCATCTAATTACCGAATTCCATGATATCGATCGTGGAGATTCTAGAGCATCTTTTTCAAGAAGGACAATACAACTATCGCTGGCTACTCGAAGATTTGTGCTGTGGCCATAAAACGGAAGACAGGGATTTCCAGAAGACGGTGAATACGGTAGAGCTATTCTCTTTTGGCGACTATGTTCACTATCTCAAATACGGCGATGACTGCATTGATCTTCCGGTTCAAGGAATCAGGAAGTTGACGAAAATTACATTGATATCGGTGTTTAATGTTAATGAAAGCAGAGATTTGTCGTTTGAGGAAGTGATACGGGCGAATTGCTTGGAGCAGGCCCTCAGGCAGTTTGGCGACGGAAGCCCGTACGACCACCTACAGGAAGTGCTAATCGAAATGGCAGACGAAGGAAGTATCCAGGTTCAGATCGACGAAGCCAATAGCTCGTTTGTTGTGAGCAGTTCGGCCGTAGCCCGCGATGCATACAACCCCAGGACATACTCGTTACATCTTTTACGAGAGGCAGACATTGCACGGCGGTCGGTTGTGACAGCCAGAGAGAAGCTTCAACAGTGGGTGACGACCAAGTTGAACCCTTCGATCCAAGAGTTGAGCCAATCCTAATTGCATGCTGCGTGACAGCACTATGTACTTTCGTGTATTCCAAAAAGTTATATAGGGAGAGGCAGCCCCCCATAGTATGCACCAGAGTAGCTTTGCGCTAAAAGTCATCGTTATGACGTTTCCGTCCGAACTCAAGATGCGGTACCGCTTAAGCCTTAAAGAGCTTGGAAACAACGCCCGCAACACCGCCTTCTTCCTTTTGTTCAATGCTGTAGATTCCGTAACCAGCAACACCAGTGCCGAAGGTCAACAAGTACATGACGTAATCGTGAAAAGAGCCGTACACTCTCTTTGGGATGTAATCGATGATACACGATTGGAAACCAACGTAGCAGTGGTACAACAAGAAGGCGGCCATGGTGGTGTCAAGGATGCCGGTGGCAGAACCGGCCAAAGAGCTACCAACCAATGGTAACAAACCAATGGTGACAACCTTTTCCGAAGTCCAGTGGTACGAGCCGTGGGATTTGCTAGCCTTTGGGGGGATGTAGGCATCGTTAACGGTTCCGACAATGTTTCCCGGAGGTTGGGGGATGGTTTTGATACCACGAACCAAGGCGGGTCTGAAGAGCATTTGCTTTTGGGAGTGCAATCCAACACGGGAGATAGACAACATTATTCGACTATAAAAGTGGCAGTAGGATCGGGGCAAGAGTGAGTGGAACTGGGTCTTTTTTTCCTACCCTCTCACTATACTTTGTGTAGTACCGAGAACCCCGGACTTTTCTTACACTTGTTTAGGATATGATTGGTCGCGCATACGAGCTATTACACAGGTCCGTTCTTTACTATGTACATTAGATCCCGGGTGCAATGAGGACAGAGGTGAAAGGTAAAAAAAAATTAAAAAACGCCCAAAAAAAAATGCGTTTGTCAATCAGAGATTAATTGAAGATGTTTTACTGGGAGCGGGTCGGGCCGGGGTGGGTACACCGTCTATGTTTCCTCGTCCTCCTCCTCGTATTCCTCAATCTCGGGGATGCGCTCAGGCCGGCCAAATCTCTCCTTGATTGCTTTTTCCAAAATACCGAGCGGACCCTTGTAGTAGATGATCTTGGTGAACCGGTTGACCACACTGTCGTACCACGACATGGGGTCGGTTTCGAAGACGCGTAAGTCGCGCTTGAGACCCTCGCACCGGTGGACAGAGACCGGGTCTCTGAGCTGGGTGTACATTTGAGTCAAGTTGGTGAGCACGTCAAGCAAGATCGGGGACGCACGGCTGATGTTGCTGTGATCAAAGTAGATTTCCTCCACCACCTCCTCGCCCCACGCCACGGCATTTTTCTTGTAGCCCATGGCCCACATCACCTCGCTGATATGGGCCTTGATTTCCGCGCCCGCCATGGTCAAGTTGTCCGGGTCGCAGTCGAATAATGGGAACGACGCCTGGGTGCGGTCGCCGGTGTCGATGGCGTCCTTGATGGCGGTGAGGTGCTTTAAGTTGGCGAGGTAGATGTTGAGCGCGCGCAGCAAGAGGCGGTCTTTAGTCTTGCCCTTGGCTGCAGTGGAGTCACGGGCGTAGGCAAACGCCAAGCCGTTCAAGGAGTAAATCAACTCATCGGTGATGCGCGAGTCGTCCTGGAGCAAGAAGTGGTCGTCCAACACCACCAGCAGGAACGTGGTGGCCAACATGTCGACGCTGCGCTCCAAGTACTTGGTCTTGTCCTGCGGCACCTGGCTCACCTTGCTCAACACGCGGCAGCACTGGGACATGCGCTCGGCGTCGCCCAACTTGTAGAAGATGTCGTCGTCGTCGACTATGGTCTTCAAGATGGCCACGGACGTGTCGAGCTGGCCCTTGGCCAACAACGCCTTGGCGTAGCGGAGAACCATGTCGATGTAGAAGTTGGCAAAGTCCGGCGACTTGTAGTAGATCAACTCGTCCGCATCCAACAACGGCACGGCGTAGTTGCGCCGGCCGTCAGGTGTGGTTTCGGCGAATTCCACCTCCGGGTCCGCCTGGCGCGCCAACTCGAGCAACAACCGGCGGTAGTGCTTGACGGCGTACCGCGGACTTTTGAGCACATCGTCCTTGCTGATGGCCTTGACTGCGGTGTACTGGTCCTGCCACCGCAACTCGAACGGGATATGCTGTCTGGTGTCGGCATCCTGGTACACAAAGTACAACGAGCCGACACACACCAAGAGCCCGCCAATGTAGGCGCCGGCGGCGATGTTGGCGATGGTGCCCCAGCCTCTGACGGCGCCCATGTATTTGGGGTTGAGGGAAAAGCGGCGGGAAGGTTGGATCCACGCCGGTGTCCGAGGGAAGACCCGGGCGAATGTGCGGCCAGTGAGCATGGCGCAAGTACTATGGAGATTGAAGCCGACGATATTCAAAAGTCGTGGAGGTATTCGAAGGTCCTGAAGGTATTAAAAAACCCGGCCGTGCTCAAAAGTCCTGATCCTATTCACAAATCCGGACCGTGTTTCCTGAATCCAAGATGAGTAACCCAGAGATGTAGCGTCTGGCTCCGGTGTAGGCCGCGCACTTCTCCACCGACCACAGACACTACCGGTGTCTCGTCTTTCTGCGTCTACCCCAGATTGTTCTGTTCCCATTGGCGGTTCCCAGGCGTGTCATGGCCACTACTCGAGGCGAGCGCCCGCTGTACCCCCCGGTGTCCGCCCGCGCTGCGCCCAGCGTGTGGCGTAGGGTTGTCACCAACTGGCTTGTGACCGACCCCAACTTCACCTCCCCCGGCGCCGGACCGCTCCGAAACTACCAGGTGCAAAACCACAACGACATGTACCACGTGTATTGCTTTGGCGGCCGGTTCCGGGTTGCCAAGCGGAAGCCCGTGAGCGTGGCGGTGGCGGTGGTGTTCCTCGGGTGCGGGGTGCTCTTTTGGGTGTTCGACGCCAGCTGGTTCTGGCACCACGTCAGCCCTGCGCCTGTGGTGGTGTTCTCCTACTTGTGGCTTCTTCTGTTTCTGTTTTTCGTCAAGTGCTGCACCTCCGACCCGGGAATCCAGCCCCGCAATGTCCATCTCCCGGTGTCGGTGGAACATCTCGCGTCCACCAAGGCTCCGGAGGAGTACTTCAACCTGATCTCGCTCCCGTACTACTCGGACAGGTACCACGGCGTCACCGTCAAGTACTGCGCCACCTGCCACATCTGGCGCTTGCCCCGCATGAGCCACTGCGGCGTGTGCAACTGCTGCGTGCTGGTCCACGACCATCACTGCGTGTTTCTCAACAACTGCATCGGCTCGCGCAACTACCGCTATTTCTTGTGGTTTCTCGCGACCACGGTGGCCGCTTGTGTGATGCTTGCGGTGCTCTCATTCGTGCGCCTCTTCCATTACCGCACCGGCGGCCTGAAGATTCACCACTTCTCCCAGGCAGTGGCAGACACCCCGGTGCCGCTTGTCCTCGCCGTTATATCCCTCGCGGCCCTCTGCTACACGGCGTTGCTCCTCCTGTTTCACTTGTATTTGACTGCCAACAACATCACCACCCGCGAATACTTGACGTACATGAGACCGTCTGACAACTACACCAACGTGTTTGACTCGCGCTCGGTCGGGACCAACCTTTGGCGAAACTGGGTATCGTCATCTCACGGAATTTCTTTGATCAGACCAAAGGATCACTACATCAGTGGCGACCTTAAACTCGAAGGAATGTACCCGTTGACCTCGTTCGATGCACGCCCCACCTGATCCAGCCGCCCACCTGATTTTTCCCATAGCACCTGGCGGGTGCATCGATGTGGTCATAACACATGTACCCGCCCAATATTCTTAATTAATTATTTTTTATAAATCCATCTACCTACTCCATTAATTCCACGTCTTTGGGGGGGGTGTGTGTAGTCAGAACATCGCGCATCTTTGTGGCTCTTTGCCCCACATACCGTCTGATGCATTCACTGTACATCCGCACATTTACATATCCACCATAAATGCCCCCGAGCATCTCTGATCTTACAGAAACACTAGGAGTGGTTCCTTTTCTTCACTTAATCCCAAAGCAAGACTTGGCTCCTCTCTTGTCCTTTTCCCGAATAGATCCAGGCGGTATCAAATATGACAGATTCGTAGCCGACGCGTCCATGGCAATGGCCGGCGATGTTCTAAGGGCTCTGAGCGACGGGAGCATCGAGGCATCCCAACTAATAGACCAATTCGTCGCTAAGTTTAACTCCTTCGAGAGCCTGGAACAAAACAGCCTCAAATTCAGAAAACCGGTGATCTCCAGTCAGAGCGATCGCACTGTGGCATTAGACCACCTCCCCCCGTTGTTCAGAGATATTTATGATGCTCAATCTCCAGTGGACGACCTATCTTTGGTGAATTTCGAAGCAGATATTGACATGTCGACTATTCTGAATGATCATTTGGCTCTATTGTCCAGTTACTCCGATTTTGAAGATCCGGCCGCCTCTCGGCATGTTGCCCACTACAAACAAAAGTTTGACGAAGAGAAAAATAGAATTCTGAGAAAACGACAACGGCGCCCTTCCCCGTCTGGGAATTTGCCTACTTCTACAAGGAAAAAAGTGCATATTGACAATGGAATGGACGAAAGCATCGTGACATCCGTTTACCGGATTATTAACTCACTTCTTTTAATTGACAATGAAAGTCCCAGAAAGGTACCCACCCTTCAGGGCGCTTTATTATCGACACTAAGTGCTCCCAATTTATACTCCGCATTATCGAGATTGTCGAGCTCTTCGAGACTTACCGAGGTGAATTCAATCTACCTACGTTACATTGCCACGATATCGGTGAATACTTTAAACTCTCACCAAAAGGATGCACATAATTTGGATCTGCCCTCGTTTGAGTTACTCATTACAACGTTAAAGATTCTTTTCTTGATTATCAATGTCAACTCCAATGACAGACAGCTTCAACTAGATACTTATGTTGAATCCGCAGTCAAGATGCTTACAATGTTCATTCATGGTTTTATTTCACATCAAAATGAAACGCAGATACCATCGAATGCAACGAACTTGATTCAGCATATCTCAGATTGTACTCGGAGTCTCGTGTATTACTTGGAGAATAATAAAGCCGATGAACTGACTCTAACAAAAATTGAATATATGTCAATCGAGGCTGTCTTTGCCGAAGTCAAAGGAGATTTTTTCGATGACCTAAGAAATGTGATGACCCAACTATTGGTTCAATTGTTTAAATTTTACCCTAGCCAGAGGCGATTCATCGTCAATGAAATGCTAACCAACTTCAAGAGATTATCTTCTCGAAAGGGGTCGTCTCATCGAATGAGATCACCACATGGTGGAAATGTGCTGTTTTTCAGTGTCTTTCTCATTCGTCTTGTTCAAAGTTTTGACGCCAAGTCCATGTCAAGGGGAATTTCATCGTTTGAAAACTTAGAAAAAAGCAAAAACCCACATAGTGCCACGAATTTGAAAAGACAGAGTCTTCTCAGAGACGCCGCCTCTATTCTTGAAGAATCAAAAGATCTTGCTGGTCAAATCTCCAACTTCTTTGCCGACTCCCTAGTCAAGGCAGACAACCCATACAGGTTACTTTTCCAAACCTTTCTCGATGACATTCTTACGCTTTTGTCATCTTCTGAATGGCCAGGTGCAGAGTTGATTGCTCAATCATTACTAATAACATTTTCCCATCATTTAGAAACAAATAAGTTTCAAGGTTTTATCGAACCATATGCCCTTGAAGTGGTAGGCAAGATAGGGATTGAAATTCTCAAAATTAAGCACCGGTGTGATTCAAGGCTTTCAACAAGTACACTGCACTCAACTCGCCATTTGACAAATTTAGGGTCTCAACTATCTTCGGCTCTTGCTCAGGCTCAAAATGACAACGCTCAAACATTTCACTTCACTGTCTTGAAGATTTTAAAAATCTACGAGAATGTTTTGAATGACATCTCTTCTGGAGATCAAGAGCATATTTTTGCCATCAACCCGGAGAATAATATGTCTTCAAAGACCCCAGAGGCTGCAGTAAAGATCCATTTCCTTATTGATGATCTTTTGCTTTTATTAAACCGAGAATCACCATTCGTAATCGCGAAAAACACCGCCCCCACGGGAGAAAACGCATATTTGGCGTTGCTTTTGCATGATCTTGAACCTCTTTTTGACAATTTTATTGGTCTTTTGGTCTCCTACTTAGAATCATCAAAGGCAAAGCCTATGGCGAAGGCTATAAAATTGCTATCTCCAATGATTGAATTGGATCCCAATATCCTATTAGCGCTGAGAATTAGCAAGTCAATTTCAAGAACTATGGCTGGGAATTCTCCATTAGTGAAAGAAGCGATTATCGATATTTTGGGAAAGTATGTGTCTACTAATCCAGAACTTGTCACAAGATATTACAAAGATATCAGTGAAAGGTCAGACGACGATAGTGTCAGCGTTAGAAAAAGAGTAATTAAGCTCATGAGAGACATGTATGCTCTCCAAGAAGATGAATCTATTCGGACCTTCATTTCCAAGAAACTTTTGAGAAGAATAGACGACGAAGAAGATTCTATCGCAGGTTTAGCTAAAGCCTCGTTGAAAGAGTTGTGGTTTGGAGGCAATGGAAGTGACAATACTTCACAAAAAGAAATTTGCAAGATCATAATTGAAATTGTTAACCCTCCTGGGATGATATCAAAGGTTCTTGCTGATTATTTAACCATCGTCATCTCGGACCCGGGTATCAAGCAGTCTTTACAGGAAATAGTAAGTTGTGCTTTTGGAATTTGTTTAGATAACGTGGAGACAGATCCAAAATATGTGGGTAAAGCGCTTGCTCTTGTCTCCTTATTGGCAAATTGCGATAGCAAATTGATCTCTTTTGAAGACTTGGTATTTTTGCAACCCTATCTAATCGCTGAGGAGATTCAATACGCTGAAATATGCTGGTATTCTTTGAGAATTTTACGGTCATTTTTGAATGACTCTAGATCTTTCAGGAAGGATTACATTCTCCAGATGAGAGACAACTTACTCTCCAGATTAACAAAATTTGACGTCAGGGAATTACA
The DNA here is from genome assembly GCA_030573135.1 of Clavispora asparagi. NCBI lineage: Eukaryota > Fungi > Ascomycota > Pichiomycetes > Serinales > Metschnikowiaceae > Clavispora > Clavispora asparagi. The sequence continues at coordinate 200,322 of JAJMCU010000005.1, forward strand.
TGAAGCTGTTCCCATCATTGATACCTTATCACATAAATTAATTGACAGCTCAAAATGGGTTAATGCATTGATTGGCACAATAGTCTTCATCAAGCCCATGACGGGTCTGCCAAAGATGAGTATTTCAGATCTAGCAAAATGTCGAAAGTTACTCCATTTGCTCGGGTGTTTTGGGTCATATTGCTCTTTCGAGAAATCTAGGTCGGTGGTTTTGAGCAGAAATATTGGATTGAAAGAAAACGAAACAATAATTAGTTTGATCTCGAAGTATTTGTTAGCATTTTGCAATCAGAAGTACGAACAAAGTGTTAGGAAAGTTGCGTTCAAGAATCTTTTGTGTGTTAGCGCGTATCATCCTAGATTGTTGATGTCAGAATCAATTCTACTGGTGATAGATAATGAGCTCGACAACGGGCCTCATGATATAAAGTTGACTATTGTGGAGGGTCTCTCTAAATTTCTTGCTAAAGAAGATGGGGATGCATCGAACAGAGATGGTTCAAGACTGAAATCATCACACAGCCTGAAACTAAATGTTGATGTATTTCATGGAAAATCAATTTCATCATTGAATGATGGTGTATGCGCAAGCATTATTCAAAGATATATCGACAAAATTTTAAATTTGTGTTTGTTGGATCACTCCGCATTTTCACCGGTATTGTTTTTGCAATTGGTTGTTAAACTTGGCTTCGCTAATCCAAAGATGTGTATTTCGACTATTATCGCCCTAGAAGCCTCTTCTAATAACGCTATAAAGAAAATAGCGACTTGTCTCCACATGGAAATATTCGAAAGGCACGAATCACTTGCAGACAGAAACTATACGGAAGCAATAAGACTAGCGGTTGAGTATTCAAAGAAGGTTAATGGTCAGTCATTCTTACGAGAATTGCTGTTTCTCAGAACGGTTTATCGAGTTATCAGCAAACAATATCTGTCGAAGAAAAAGTTTACCCTCTCGCTTGCTAAGCTTTTTCTGCTTTCTTTGAGTTTGAAATCTTTGGAAGAATGTATTAAACAGAGAGATGTTATTGTTTTTTTGGCTATAAACATTCTGGTACTCCCTTTTTCTTCCTTGGAAGAAGTGTGTCTTTTATTATTTCATTTGGATAGGACGATTACCCGAGATGGTTTTGACTTGGCGGAAAAGATCACGAAAACAATGGGGTCTAATTCCGGATCTGGCATGTCGATGGATAATTTGACCCCACTCTTTGTTAATTCTCAAAGTGTGCTGGCTCTTGTATATTTGAGGAGGTTATTGGCGACTTCATACTCGATCACTCCGTCAGTCATGGAGGAATTCAGGCCAAGTCGGGGCGATTTGGAATTGCGGCAACCCCCTCGAGCAATTACCATGATTGATTTTCCATTGGAAGAGTTAGAAATGAGCAACAAATTGACCCAACCGGGCTCTTTCGGACGGGTCTTTACTAAATTGGTACAGATGGTTAATAACTTTTCTACTTAGATCATGTTTTCTCTATTCGGCAGTGTTGAAGAGGGCCACCGACAATCTCATAGCCATTTCCAAGGACAAGACGAATTTTGGGGCCGTACTTTTTGTGGCGCCTGGCCTGCCTTTTGGCTTTTGTCGCAGCCAAATTGGTGGTTAGAATGCTTTCATCGCTGTCTTCATTGCTGCTGCTGGTCGCATTATCACCATCACCATTATCATCATTATCATCACCATCATTATTATTATCATTGGTACGACGCCTGTTAACCGAGCCCATCCGGCGAGTGTTGTTGTAATGCATATGTTTCTCGAACTCCCTGATATCGGACTGTAGCTTTGTATCTCTTCTGTCCCAATCGTCGTATTTGGTGAGTAGCCGCAGAATCTCCTGCTCGGTCAATTGTCGTTTCCGCTGGAGTTCCTCCATATCTCGGGTGTCCTTTACCACCGTGATACGTGGAAGATGTTTCATCCAGTCGTGTTGGCGTAAGAGCTGAAGTTGAATCTTCAAGTTTTCGATTTCCAGAACCATCTTGTTCCGATCTGCCACCACCATGCTCTTTTCATCCCTTTTCATGCGCCGGTGGAAAGCCAAGTAGTGCTTGTCGGATAATGGGTCCAGGCGGAGTCGTTGCCTCCGCGGTAGCAACGAATCATTGAACTTCAAGTCGGAATCGATTGCGGTAAGTTTAGGAGCTTTTGACACCAGGCCAAAATAGGTATATTTCTGTAAGTCAGTGGTTTTCCCATTGGAGTTGGACGTATCCGACGACAGCCGTAACTGGATAGGACTGTCTTGGTATAATAGGGAATTCACCGATTCGAAATTGAAAAGCTTAGACTGGGTAGATCCTTCATTTCTCAGACGCAACTGTCGCTTCTTCTGCTCCGGCCTGGGCATTTAATGTCGGACTAAACTGATGACGACGAAAATTCGGCTGTCCAAAACGCGATCTGGAAATCACAAATGAAATACACTCCACACTGACATGTTCATGAACTTCCGACGCCGGGAAAGAAAACCAGACGGTTTAAAGGAGTCTGAAACCAATAGATACAATGACAGGAAAGGATCATTCACGCCTATAAAGTCAGGGGATTCTCATTTTGGTTCCAAGATATGGTTGCCGCTCCTACTAGTTTGGATAGTGGTGATTCACTATTTTGAACGAGTCCGCGTCAAGAGCGCCATAGACGCGTGTCAATGGGACAAGTGGGAAAATTGGCCGGCAGAAAAAGCCCATATCACCCCTCATAGAATTGTCTTGATTGCTGACCCCCAACTTGTCGATGACCATACCTACCCCACAATTCCTCGTGCTCTCAACTACGTGATTCGTAAAATGAGTGACAATTATCTCTTCATCAACCACAAGTACATGCAAGCGTATCTCGACCCAGATTCTACGATCTTTGTTGGCGATTTGTTTGATGGTGGGCGTGAGTGGGAGGATAAACCGTGGATCGAGGAGTACAAGCGGTTCAACCGTATCTTTCCTCAAAAATCAAACCGCAGAAGCTACAGATCACTTCCCGGTAATCACGACATTGGCTTTCAAAACATATCCTCTCATGTTCAGCTGCGGTTTACTGCATTCTTTGGTGCGCCGAATGATTACTTTGAACTTGGTAACCATACCTTTGTTCAATTGGATACGATTCTGCTTTCCCACGAGGACCCTGAAATAAACCAGGATGCAAGGGAGTTCTTGGACACTGTTGAGCTGAAAATAAAGCCCGAAATCCCTCGTATAGTCCTCACGCATGTACCGTTTTACCGCGATCCAAACGTGGAAGTTTGTGGTCCAGAAAGAGAATCAAAACGGCCCTTTCCATTGCAAAGGGGACATCAGTATCAGACTGTGATCGATTTCACTTACACTGAACCAATTTTAAAGAATCTCCGTCCCAAGTTGGTTTTCAGTGGAGATGACCACGACTACTGTGATACCGTGCATGTGGATTATCTGGATAATACAAAAAGATTGGCAAGAGAAATCTCCTGCAAAACGGCATCTATGACCAATGGTATCAAATATCCAGCGTATCAGCTTCTTTCATTGAATAACCCTTATGACCTTCATCCTTCTTTGCCGGAGTCGAAAACCTATGAGACCAAGATGTGCTATCTTCCAAATCCTTATAGAGGAGTGCAAGTCTATGGTGCTCTACTATTGCTTTCTTTTTCTTTATTATACCTAGGCATCACTCACCCTAAAACAGTTCAAGATTATTTGGAACGGGTCTCCTCATCTCAGATTTTGCCTCAGTCTTTACAAACTTCTAGCAAGTACGTCAATTATTCCGATCATGGAAGGCGCAAGACTTTCATTCAAAGTTGCGTGTTGCTACTTGTCTTTGTTTTGGTCTTGTTGCAATTGTATAACCGTATGTAAGAATTTTTTATTGATTTTACTTGCGTCCAAAAAAACGTTCAAAATAGCTTGGTGTAAAGTCAGATCTCTTCGAAATATACTGTTTCACGGTATAGATTTTTAAGGACGCCAAGTGGCCTTCGGTGATCAATGAATTGATCAAATCAGGTTGAACAGTAAACAAGTTGCTTATTTCCTTCAATATGGCAAAGCTCTCAACTAACTCTGGAATCCCCCATGATTCAATAACGGATTGATATCTGATAACATCCTGAGTGAGCACAATTCCACCCGTGGAATTGACGCTGAATTTTTTGAAGTGATCCAACAACAAGTTCAAGGTGATCATTCCCACTTTTATCAAGACGTTATTGAGGTTATCGCCCTGCAAGTATTTCTTGAAAATGCTGTAAATATCAATGAGCAAATCCGAGATACTCTCGCAGACCTCTGTATAATCTTGGATGGTGTCAATGACTTCACAAACGAAATCTTTCTTCTTCTGCTTTTGTAAAAGGTGATTGAGTCTGTTGGTGACGGCTTCGATACTGTTACTGAGAATTAAATTCAACGAAGTCTCACACCCAGAAATATAATTATTGGTCAAACGGATCATCCTATTCCGTATAGTGGGATTGTTTACGGAACAGGGCAAAATTATCTTCTTGATAGAAGAACTGAGCAAAAACAATACATCACTTGTGGTGGTGAATGATCTCAAGAATGTAAAGTGCGGTTCTTCCACCAAAGTTGCGCTTGCAAGCTCTGTTAAAGATCGGTCATAAGCCACCTCTAGCCCTGCCGAAACGTAAAGTGCCCCAAAATCCAAAACCAAAATCTCCAATATTTCTAAGGAGTATTCCGGAGTTCTGCTCGGTGCCAATTCTAAAATTCTTGCAATTGCTTCAATTGCTAGCCTCAAAACAGTTTGCACTTTGCTTATGTTGATGACGCCAGTCTCAGCATAGTCCAAAGCCTGGCCGCGGGCTTCTTCGTTCTCTTTGGTGATTCTGTCAGAAAACCTAGATTTCATGGATTCTTTGAATTTACTCATTCTCTTCTTCTCCATGAACTTAAAGATTCGTCTCTCGTTTTCAATTCCTGAGTGATCGTTTCTGCCATTGTTTCCTGATATACTCTCGGTTTCAATTTCTTGCAATTTGGCATCCAATTGTTTTTTGTTTAACGCCTTTTCATTCAAAGTAGTGAAATTCTGTGCCAAGTCATAAATGAAGGACTCCATCATTTCTTTCTCCAACTTGAAATACGAGTTATCTAGCAAGTAGTCAATGTACAAGTCGTAGTAACATTGGTCTAAAGTTAAGCCAATCTCATTATTTTCATCAAATTCATTGGTCACAAAAAACTCCTTCATGTCTCTCGTAAAATCACCGACAAGGACATATAGCGAATGCAATATACGAACATGTGCTAGCGGTCCCAACTGTTGAGAAAACAGCAAAAGTGTCGAAACTCTGTTTTGAATCATTTGAGCGTACACTCTTTGTATCATGATTTTAAGGACCGGGACTGGTTCGCTGAACACTTGTTGCACTATACGGGCTTGGCCTTTGATCGCAACCTTTAGACGATCTAATAACATTTCCGTTATTTCGGACTTGAAGATAGCGTGAACTTCATAGTTTGGATCTGACAAGTTTTTCCACGCTTCCTCATCATCAATTATAGAATAGCCTCCATCGTCTTGGTCTGACTCGAAGAATAAGTCACTCTTGTTCATAAACGCCAGTACCACACTGCTTCCACCATTGAAGTCAAACAAAATTTCAGATATTTTGTGCATCTCCTCAAAGTCGTCGTCTTCGGAGGCAATTTCAAACCTATCGATTAAGGATTGTTCCATCATTTCGCTGTATTTCTCTATCGATATCACACATTTGGTTACCTTAGGTAAACTTCCTGTAATGGCTTCTATTTTCTTTGCCAAGGTTAACAAGTTTTTGACTGTCTTCGAACATTTGTTACGAGACTGAGTTGTTTTAGCCGTTCTTAATTTTTCCAATGGGTCATACTTTTCCTTGGTATAAAATCCATGGTATGCACGAACAAGAAAGATTGTTTCCATCGATCTGTCTCTCGAATTCGTGATTTTGTTGAGCGATAGATTGAGAGGCTCAATCTTTCTTGTGATGCTAGATATCTCGGAATCTAAATTGTCGAACTTAGAAACGAACTCTTCCACCTCCGAAGATAGTTCAATAACGCCCTTACTGTGGGTCAATTCGAACTGGTCCACATCCGCTTCGGCTGCCTCCATTCGTTTTGACGACTCGTCGCTTAGTTGTCGTAAGTGGCGCAAGGTTGATTCAAACGTTCTGATGTATGGTTTCGGGTCCAAATAATCCAAGTTGTTTACGCCAGCACCTTTTAGAATGTGATCTTTGCTCAATTCTTCAACAAAATCGTTAACGGATAATCCATTGAGAAAGTTTTCGGTGTTTAGTAGTTTCCTTATGTCATCCTCGAGTTCGTAAATGGCAAAACTCATGGCTGGATCGGAGTCGAAGGTGTTTGGTATATTGATTATGGTGCAGTATCCGACCGAGAACACTGTACACCAGTACATCTCCTCGCCTGACTGTGCTGCTGGTCCGCGACCGCCCAGAGTTGCCACTGGCTTACATATAACTACAGTAATGATAACGACAAAAGTCTTATATTTCTAAACAAATCAGCCTAAACTAATAGGTGATTAAAATTCAGTCATATTCACATTTAAGCGTTAAGCTTGAAGGTGGTGTGACACTTACCACAGTATTGTCTGTCTGGGTGGTTGGCCATGAAGATACCAGCACCACAGTTAGGACATTCTCTTCTCAATCTCTCGACCTTACCGTCGTTGTCAACCTTGTAGTAGGTCAAGACAGCCAACTTGTGCTTTCTGTGCTTGTGCTTGATCTTCTTTGGGGTGGTGTAGACCTTCTTCTTTCTCTTCTTACCACCACCTCTCAATCTCAAAACCAAGTGCAAGGTGGACTCCTTTTGGATGTTGTAGTCAGACAAAGTTCTGCCGTCCTCCAATTGCTTACCGGCAAAGATCAATCTTTGCTGGTCAGGTGGAATACCTTCCTTGTCTTGGATCTTAGACTTAACATTGTCGATGGTGTCAGAGGATTCGACCTCCAAGGTAATGGTCTTACCAGTCAAAGTCTTAACAAAGATTTGCATATCGGCTTGTCTGCAAGAGGTGCTTCTTTCTTACCAATGAGGAGGGAAAAGAAGTTTTAATACCTGGCGCGAGCGATGAAATTTTTCTGCGGCATCGGTTGGAATTGTTGTGCTGTGCACGCATATGTTTTGTGCGGGCCCTTTTTAGGGCTACTGCCCTACACGCACGATCATCAGTGGGTACATGAGATATACGGGTGAGGCAAGGGAACTGGAGAAAGTAAGATTAATTTGAATCCTGACAGTTTTATTAACCTTTTCTCTTTGAAGCGATTTCTCTATGGATTGTAAATATCTATATTCGTGATCTGTGGCCGAGGTGTGCTGCGGTGAGATGTGCCTGCTACACTGCAATCCACAAAGCCAGGTGCACAAGCGCAGATCAGCACCACATACTGCAATGATTTGCTCCCCACTTCCTCTTACCATTTTAGCTTCCAGCTGTTATCAACACCTTTGAGCATGTCACAACTAGGCGATAGAGTTTTACTGAATCGTATAAAACTCTATCATGATGTATCTGTGTCCCCATCCTCGTATTCAACACCCAGTTTGCGTCCTCAAGGGCCAGCGTATCTGCGATCTTTCCTCAAATACATATTCTGCAAGTGTTAGACCCTGAGGAATAGTCTAGTACCAATCATCGTCGGAATCATCGTCAGGATTCCCTATGCTTTTATTTTGAAAGCGGGAGGTATTGATGGTAGTTCTGTCAATAGCACCAATACTTAATAGCTTTTGTTCTAGCGCATTCCATGAGATATTCGATGGGTCGCGCCCAAGGCCGTGAAAGCCAACGATTCTTGTAAGCTCTTGGCCGTGCTTATAGACAAGTACAAACGGGAGTACCTTTATTTTCAACTTGGTGACCAAGAACAGAGCTTTCTCGGCCGTGATCGCCACGACTTTAATCTTCATATGCTTTTCAGCCAACATTGATAATGCTTCGTTCATCACTTTACACTTTGGAAAGGTGGGCTGGTAAAAGTGGACAACCACAACATCGCCATTAGTCACAAGATCCATGAGAGTCTTTTCGTCTTCAACGAATTCGATCGTTCCAAGGTTATCACCCTTGTCAGCAGCTGCACGATCGATCTTCTTGAACTCATTTTTTAGTTGCTCGAGGCGTTGTTCTCGATAAAGAATTGTGGAGTCGTCCTCTTCTTCTAGTTCTTGTAGAATATCCAGCAAATCGCCTTCATCATCAGTATCCCCAGTTTTTGGAAAGAGCTCATTGAGCTTGGATTCTTGGTATTTTTCAATAAGTTCGACCTGTTGGGTGTCCATGATTGGTGTGGTCGATCTTGTTATTGTTAGAGATGTCGGACTATTTGTGTGATGGAAAGCGCGCGTCTCGCTGAAATGTGGAGGAGTTATGTCATGTTACCCATTGGTACGGGAAAATCATACTTTCTTCAACGGCGTCCAAAAATAAAATGTGGGCTAATCTGCGTTATAGTGAAGGTTTTCTTATTCTCGCTGCTGTGTGATATTACTCTGTTTTGCCATTCTTCGACCTTTCACTTTCGTTGTTTAATGACCATTCCTCAAATGCTGTCTAACATGTTGAGTATGTCAGTGATCTTCGTCACATTTTTCTTCACAAGCTCTTTGTACCCTTCTTGTGTTTGCTCGTCAATGGGTTCTGTGGAAGAATAGATCGGCAGTTGGTCTCCAGCAAGCAGGTCTATGGATTTGAGGATGTTTGCATCAATTTGCTTCACTGTAGTCAAAATCATCTCTAGCTCCAAAAGAATCCTTTCTTGGTTTTTCAGTAAAGGGGTCTCTGCATCTCCTGGTTCAGTTGACATTATTGTTTTATTGATTTGGAGTAAAGATCAACAACCAAGATGTGCACTCTCGATCGGAAAACTAAAGATCCTACATGTAGTAAATGCTAATAATTTATTAATGCTATGGGAATAATAGGACAGCATGCCAAGTATGTTGGAGCTGTTTATGCTAATAAAGGTCCTTGACGTGATTTGGAACTGTTTAATGCTTTGATTTCATCCTTATATTTCTTTCTGTCCAACTCCTTCTCTTTAATCACGTCAACCAATAATTTTCTGAGCTCGTTATTTTCGTGAATGAGTTCGATTTTGATTTTTTCATTTTCATTAAATTTGCCCAAGAGGTAGTTGAATTCTTTGCAAAGTTTCAAGTACGTAGTCTTGAGAGTGGTGAATGTCCCGATCATTCTGCTAGAGTCGCGCATGGCCCTCTTCAATGTAGCGATTGTGCTTGTGTTCTCCGGGATTCCAGTAGCCATTTCTTTCTTCACCACAACGTCTTCTTCTGGTGATGAAGCACTTGTGCTACTGAAATGACCATCTCCTTCGAACGTTGACGTACACGGACTACCTCTCGATGAGGCGCTATGGTTTTGTAGCAGCATATCCAGAAATCCATGGTTACCATCAAACTCCAGGAGCTCTAATTCTAGTTGGGCTTCTAAGACGTTTTTGGAATCATGCAAGGATTCGTGGGTGGTGAATCGTTCGGTCTCTTTTTCGATCTGTGAGATAAAATCCTCAAAGTCGGTATCACCGGGTGTTTCGACTTTAACTTTCTTCAATGGCGGTTCATTGGATATCATGAGAATTAATGCAATGGCCAAAGGTGTGATGCTGTAAAAACTTGTATTCGGGGGGGCACTCTGGTTGCAGATGCTCAAAAGGGTGGCTCGAATAGAGAGATGAGATGCCTGACAAAAAAATGTCACGTGCAACAAGTGAGGCCGTACGAGTATGGTGTGTGCCTCGCGCGACATTAGCGGAGGGCATTGTCGTCGTGACACATGTCATCAGTGCAAGTAGTAAGGATGCTATGCAATTGTGAATCTAAATCTAAATCTATACTAGGAAAAATGAGTAATAAATATGGCACGCGGCGCATAAATGTATATAGTGAATTGAAAATTAATGCAAGGTGCGAGGATCAAGCCTCTAGAATGCAATAGGGGAGTCACAGCAGGCAAAAAGGTCTAGCCCCTTCTCCAAAACCCACCTAACTTTGACACTTCTGCCAACACCGTAGTGGTCTTCTCGGTGACTTCATTGAGCACCTCGTGGGTCTTTTCTGTCACCTCGTGTAACACTTCGTGGGTCAAGTCATTGACCTCGTCAATCTCTTTCAAAATGGTGTTGCTGACGTCCTTGACAAGTATTTCTGATTCGTCCCACTTCTCTGCCAATGATTTCAAGACAATTTCAAATCCGCTCTTGCCGATCTTGGCGTTTTGTCCAAACCTTTCGACAGACCATTCCTCGATCTTGTTGCAGATACTAGTCCAGGACAGAAATGCGGTGATCTCGGCCTCTTGTTCAAACACGGTCCTTTTACCAGGCATGGAAGGGTCAGGACGATAGATAACCGTTTCATTGACCAACAATAAATGGCTCATGGTCATGTTTGCTGATTTCATCGTCAAGGTCTTGGTGGCTAAATCAACCTCACTGATCTCTCTAACATAGGAGCATTCATCGGCACCTACTAGAGCACGCAACCACTGAGGAACTGCCTGCTTGCATGCAATCAATCTTTCAGTTCTTAAAACATTTCTCTCCTCATCAAATCTTCTATTCAATATATCAACGCTCACGACATGGGTGGCTAATTCGTTGGGATACTTTTGCCAATTCGCTGCTGTCACTTGTTCCCAGCTGTAATCGAAAAAATGTTTGCTCTCAAAAAGTTTCATATTGACTTACTTTTTGGATCACGGCTGAAAAGGAAGCAGTTATATGGCTGAGGCTTCTCGGGTTTCTTTTTTTTCCTGCGTTGTGCATCAACGCAATGCGACTTATCGGTATAAACCGGTTAATGACCCGGACATGACCCATTTTTGCCACACCCGTAAATTTCATGAAAATATAGATGTCCCTGGCGTCTGAAAGTAGTACTTTTTGGCGTGTGTCTCTGTGCCATCTAATATTTCGTTTTACAAAAATAAAAAAATGTATTTTAGATATGCCACAGTTCCGGATTTTCTACAAAATATCGCAAACGAGACAATTGTCTCCTATCTCCGAGAAAAACTAGATACACCACATGAAGCGAAAGACTTGAAAATTAATACAGACACGGCGAACAAAAATCTATACGATAAAAGAAATCATTTCAATGAAAACAATAAGGCATTTACATTCTCAATGACAAATTTCGTGGATATTATTCGTTTACCAGCTCCAGAAACTCCGAGAAATTGGCTAAAAAAGTAAGTCAATTATCAAAGAACAAAAAAAAAACGAAAAAAAAAAATGGATCTTATAGCAAAAAAATTCAATGACCATTATAGGTCACCAAATAGAGGTGTGTCATGGTCTTTTGCCACATATTTTTCTTGCAGTCTACGTTCTAGAAATCCTCCGCTTACGAGATGCACACATCCGTACATCAAGCGCATAAAATCAGCGAGGGCGCTACTACTTTACTCTTTAACATGCTTCGGAATATTGGCAAAACAAAGCTCCAGGGCCCTGCTAGACGGTTTTTGTCGTCAAATGCATCTCAAGTGGCCAACTATAAAACCACAGTGTTACCAAATGGTTTGACGGTGGCGAGTGAGTTTATGCCTGGAACAAAGACTGCAACAGTGGGCATGTGGATTAATGCTGGTTCCAGAGCTGATAATCCCATGAGCAGTGGAACTGCTCATTTCTTGGAGCACTTGGCGTTCAAAGGGACGTCCAAGAGATCCCAATACAGCCTTGAGTTGGAGATCGAAGATTTGGGATCTCAGATCAACGCTTACACGTCCAGAGAGAACACCGTTTATTATACCAAGTGCTTGGCCAATGACTTGGAAAAGAACGTTGACATTTTGAGTGATTTGCTCACGAAATCCAAGCTTGAACCTTCGGCGATCGAGAAGGAAAGAGCGGTTATTTTACAAGAGAGTGACGAGGTTGACAAAATGTTTGATGAGGTTGTGTTTGATCACTTACATGAAATCGCTTATAAAAACCAGGATTTGGGAAGGACAATCTTGGGCCCCAGAGAAAAGATTAGAACTATTAACAGAGAGGATTTGGTCAACTATATCCAGACCAACTACAAGGGCGATAGAATGGCTTTGATTGGCGCAGGGTGCGTCAAACACGAAGAGCTTGTCAAGAATGCAGAGAAGTACTTTGGTCACATCAAAGCCAGCACTGTTAAATTCAATCAACACGGCGACGATTTGCCCATTTTCTACGGCGCCGAGAGACGTATCCAAGATGACTCATTACCTGTTACGCATGTGGCATTGGCTGTCGAAGGAGTCAGTTGGTCTGCACCGGACTTCTTTACATCTTCTGTTGCTAATGGAATAATTGGCTCTTGGGATAGATCTATCGGAATAGGTTCCGATTCTCCTTCTCCATTGACTGTAACTGCTGCTATGGGTGGGAAGGATAGCCAGCCAATCGCCAACTCTTATATGGCGTACACGACATCCTACGCAGATACAGGATTAATGGGTGTCTATTTCACAGCCGAGAGTAATACCGATATGTCACTTTTCGTCAATGCTGTCTTGAAGGAGTGGGCAAGATTGAAGTCGGGAAATATCACCGAGGAGGAAGTGGAACGGTCCAAGGCTCAATTGAAAGCATCTCTTGTATTAGCTTTGGATGACTCTACAGCTATCGCGGAAGACATAGGAAGACAGTTGGTCAATACTGGCTTTAGATTGTCCCCAGAAGATGTGTTCGAGAGAGTTGAAAACATTTCGAGACAGGACGTGGTGGATTGGGCTAACTACAGATTGAAGGACAAACCTATTGCAATGTGTGCCTTGGGAAATTGCAAAACGATACCTTCTCACAATGACCTAGTTAAGGGTATGTCATGGTAGATGAGTTTATTTAATCATTGGTAAGCGAGTGTGATGGTTCGACAACTTCTGCACATGCATGTATATACGACTTCTAATGAAACTTTCCAGAGTTAAGTGTCTTCCTCGTTAACGACATCCATCTCCTCATCTGCATTCTTTTCTTCGGATGTCACTTCTTCTTTAAAAATGCTTTCGCTGGGAAACCTCTTCATGATATTAGCAGGTGGAAAAATCTTTCCGATGCTATTGATCCATCTGCTTCTCTTGTCTAATAATGCTTTTAGTCCGCTGTTAGCTGCTTGTTGCTGTGCTGTATTTGTGACTTCCGGAGTTTTCTTTTTCTTGCTCTTAGCCTTAAGTCGCTTGATGTAAGCCTGGTCAACCTGTTTATCTAAATCTTCCAAAATAGTGCAATATTCTTGGTATGCCAATTGCTCTTCAAGAATGGGGACAAAGTATTTTTTCCGCTGTCTATTTCTGACAACTGATCCCTTCAACTCCTCCTGGAGTTCCCGTAGTTCCGCGCAAATCTCATCGTCTTCTCTATTCAAAATCCAATCATCCGAATCGATGATATTCCCGGACTTCTTTGGTTTGTCGTCGTCTTCTCTTTGAAGATTCATGAATATTCCGATGAATTTTAACTCTCTCTTGAGTCGCTCCTCCATTGAAAAGTAATCATTCACCTCCGATGTGACTTTGAAAGTTTCCCCACTGTCTAGTTGGGTTGCAGAATCTTCGGTGAGCAAATCGCCCGTTCCATCTTCTTCTTTTATCTTATCTTGTTCAGGTTCCGACATATCATCGCCGGCTTCATCATTGTCTTTGTCCTTTACTTCATGGACACTGAGTACAGCGGATAGCAATCTACTGGATAATGGACCGCAAGAGATATCCTCGGTCAATAGTTTTTCATCCGTCAAATTCTCAAAATCTCCTTTTGGTTTATAGGATTCCAACGGAGGACGCTGAGATACAGGGGAGCTTAACTTCGATCTTAACGCAACGTCTTCTTCTGCCCAAATATCAGCATAAAAAGGACCTAACCGAGGAATCAAGTAAGGTGTAGTTGTGGGATCATAATCTCGTTTCTCGAAACCAGGAGGGATAACAAATTTCTCATTCGCAAATTTGATATCATCGTTTGAAAAAGGACGGAAGTATGATTCAATGTAGGATTGATACGTCGAGAATTGAACTTGATTTGAGGGTGCTTTCGACTTCGAGAAATCAATATCAGGAATTTCACCTGGAAGCATGTCCTTTAAGTCATTTTCGGGATATGAAGCAACACCATATTTCCGCTTCAAATACTCCTTTCCCTGAGTTTCGAGACCATTGTTGCTATCCGAAAATAAACCTAGCTCGGCAATAGTTTCCGCAGATAAAGTCTGAGAAGTAACAAACTCAGATTTTGGGTTCTTCAATCGCGTATCAGTATTTGGAGTGAAAGATCCACTTTGAATTGGCGGAACAGGATCAAATTTTGAGTTAATTTCTTCCTTGTTACCACCCATACTGGCGCTTTCTTCCAACGGTTTATCCGATTCGGGTGTGTTTTCTTTTGGGGATAGAGCCTCAGAAACTTGTTCATCATCTTCTAGTTTCACCGATTCCTTCTTCTTTCTCTTTGCCAAAGGCATGCTCTCATCTTCTTCGTTTTCATCAATCTCTCGTTTCTGGACCTTCGAGACATCTGTTTGTTCTTGTTCTTCATCGACTTTATCGTTCAATTTATTGACTCTTCTGAGGAGATCAGCATCATTTTGCTCAACCTCTTCCAAATTCTTACCTAGTTTAGCTAGTAATTTGCTTAGATTGTGCAATGTGTTGAGGTTTGGAATCTTCCTTATAGCACTGCCATCCAATAATCCAACCGAAGAGTCATATTTGAGTCTTAACTCATCTATTATATCGCCCAACGTTGTTGTAGCAGAATGGGTTGACATTTTCCTTGGGGATTTTCTGTTAATCTTCGATCAAAGAAATCAGAATCTCTTTTGAAATTGCAAAAGCCAGTCAATTAGGGTATAATTAATATATCACAAACCTCTGTTTTTCAATGTGGAGATATCACGTTTGCTATATTTGCCGAATTTGACGAGCCGACGGATTAATTAGATATACCAATAGATGTGTTGCAGTCTAAGTTGTATATCAACGAAAACAGGCGTCATAAAATGGTGTACGGGTGCAAATTGTTATTTCGCATCAGCAAGGAAGGCTACTTGGGCCATATTAATAACACGAATCGTTCGATTCCATACATATATATATATACAAGTTAAAGTAGCTTTAAAGAATGATAAAGAGAGCTTTTTTTTTTGCTCAAATGTTCCTTCTCATCTAAGGTGAAAGCTTCTTAACAAATTCATTGTCCTTCGATTCTTTGACCGATTCAGTCAATCTGTTCACAATTCTGTGTCTCTCCACTGGTGCATCTTGAGGTCTCTTCCACTCCTCTGGGAAGGTTGGCAGTTGCTTCCAAGCCTTAGTATGTCTCGTGTCAACGGGAACGCCGTCAAACGTGTTCTTGGTGAGGTCCTTAGACTCGACCAACAACTTATTGAATGTTTCGACCAACCAGCGAGCATTCTGGGTAGATTCAGCGAAGCGATCGGTAGAAAACTTGAAAATGTCATTGTTGTGGTTGAATTTGTTGCCAGACAAGAGTTTGAACTTAACGGTTTGCTTCTCGTTGAGGTCCAAATCTTCAAGCTTGACTTGAAGAGTAACCCTTCTGTTGTGAGTGTTGTGGTCTTCGGTAAAATCGGTGTTGAAGGTTAAAGTGATTGGCGTTTCCTTATTGGAGGTGGGGACGTACTCTTGGCGAAATTTGGCCAACAAAGGCATTTCGTAAGCCGAGATCCTGTGGCTCTGTTCAATTTTTCTTGCCTCGTGAGGGGTTACACCCTTATCAAACACCCGGACGTTACTCAACTTAGGTGGAAGACCCTTCAACTTCGAAGGTGTATTGTTCATCATCCTTTCCTTGAAATTGTCGATTTCGTAACCATATGCTAATGTTGGCTTAGAGGACTTCAAAGACTCGAATGTAGACAAGATAGCGTTTCTTTCAGCATCGTTTGGCACATATTTGTCGCCAAGAGCCGTCTTTCTCAATTCATGCAATTCAAACACCCGGTCTGCTGGCAAACCTTCCCATTTGTGAGGGTTCAAATAAAGGGGCTGCTCACTGGAGTTGTGGCGAATAGACCCGATGGAGGGACGCAAACTTTTGGTTTTGAAAACGTTACGGGCCAACATGTTTGGTGTTTTGGGAGTTCGTGGGTTTCACGATCTTTGAGGTGCTGGTGCAAAAACTTCTGGGCGCGACACGACTACGGTACACCCGCTTTAAGTACGTGCGCGGTATTCCTGGGTTTCATATATTGCGACTAGGAGGATTCGTCATTGTTGCAACCATCTTGTACTTTATCTTCATCTTCGTCTTCGTCATCTTCGTCTTCGTCTTCGTCTTGGCAATTGTTCCTGTGGTACAGCAGTATGTAATTTTCCGATCCAAGGAAACGGCTGCTTGTTTTTTTTGTAGAATTTTCTTCCCCACTGAGTCTTCTTTTCAATGGGTTCGATCTCTCCTCTGACTTTATTAGCGGCACCGGCAGATGCCGCTTGTTGATTTCTCCGCCGACAGATTGTGTCCTAGAACCTGTTTGCGTATCCGCCTTCTCCTTTTTTGGCGAAGGAGAGAAAAATTGGCTTATCGATTTTTGGGTCACTTTTTCTTCCCGAATGGCCTCGGGTCCCTTATAGCTGGGATTTCCCACCAAGTTTGAAACATGATGCGTGGTGATATCCTCATACGCAACATTGGTGTCACAATTCAACGCTGTATCTAATAGGTCATCCGTCCAAGGGAGACCAGGATCGAGCCACTCGAACCATTCGGCCGTATTGGGCTTCAAAAAAATTGGCTTCCTCGGATGTAGCCAGGATAAGTCATTGGAACCTTTTCCAGTACTAGGTCCAGTAGCAATGGAAAACGACGAGAAATATTCCTGGCCCGATGACACAAGCTCAGTGTCGTTGTAGTTGACATTGTGCGAATAAAGCCCCGCTAGGAACATGAGGGGGCTCTTCTTCAGATACACAAAGTAGGGCTTCTTATCAGATTTGTTCTTTTGCCACTCAAAGTACCCCTGTATTGGCACCACACATCGTTTACTGTTTCTTGGCACGGTCCAGACCGACTTATCCTGAGAGATGGTCTCTTTTCGGCAATTGAAGTACTTAGATTGATGCATTTGGACTTCACGAGAATAAGCCGGCCCTAGGTCACCCCCACGCTTAACTGCTTGCGGATTGGTTGGTTTGGCCCATTCGGGTAGAAGTCCGAATTTCAGAGGCTCGATGACATAGTTATGTTCGGCTCTCAGACCCTGTTTCATGTAGACAATAATGCCGCTGCTTGTTGGTGGAATGTTGTACGAGGCGGAGTAATCGCGGGAAGCAATAAAAACCTGAACGGTTTCCGTGTGACCTCCAACATTGCTTATTGTATCGTAAGAGGTTTTCCCCCTACGCATGGATGGTGCTGATACGCCTTCATTCAACACGGTTTCATTCATCAATTGCGGAAGATCATCAATATCCTTCCACGGTTAGTCGGAGGAAGATAAAATACAACACTGAATGATACGTACAACCCCCAAGGCATATCGTCCACACATTGTTAGTGGATGTCTACTATTGCGGATTGAGATTAGTACCGTTTATTCGATCTAGTGCATTTACATATACTGCGCGGCCTGCATCAGGGTGTCAACACCCGGGGCCAGCCTCGCCTAAATCAAAGTGTGGCTCTAGTACTGTTCTTGGAAAAAGTTTCTCAACTCGAACTTGGAGCCCTCGGTATCAATCAAGGCGACATCTTCGTCGTCGAGCAGGAAATTGTAAACATCCAATGCCTCTCTTTGTCTCTGGGGTTGAGACGAAGTAGTGACAGGCAAAAGGCCCTTTTGCAAAGTGTATCTCAAAAGAATCTGAGAGTCGGTCTTGCCGTATTTCTCCACCAATTGGGGCAACACTTTGTCGAGTGGGTGCTCCTTTACTTCGTCTCCATCCTTCTCAATTCTGAAAAGCGGAGACAATGGGCCGTACGCCTCCACCAAGATATTGTGCTTCTTGGCGAAGTCAATAATACCCGGGGATTGGTTCTGCAAGTAAGCATGGAACTCAATTTGGTTCACTTGGGGGAAAAATTCGGGGTCGCCACCGGCAACCTTGAAAGTACGTTCCAAATGTTCAATGGTGAAGTTGGACGCACCAATGTAGCGCACCTTGCCTGCCTTTTTAGCCTCAATCAAATCCGCCCACACGCTCTCTAATGTTTCGGTGTTAGAGGGATCCAAGTCAAAGAATGGGAAGTGGATCAAAAACAAGTCAATGTACTCCAAGTTCAAGTCTCTCAACGCAGCGTCAACAGACTTGGCGCCCGTGACGTGCGGAGAAGGTTGGCCAACCACACCAGGGTTGTACTTGGTGGTGATGAAGAGATCTTCTCTTGGAACGTCAGTTTTGGCAATGGCCTTGGCAACCTCAGGGTGAGTAGTGTAGATCTCGGCAGTATCAATGTGTCTGTACCCATTCTTGACACTTTCAACCAAGTAGTCAACCATCTCGTCGAGGAGAGTGTCCTTCAACGATGCGTCTCTGGCCTTTTTGATTTTTTGCCATTTCGTACCGGTACCGGTTCCCAAGGCAACTGGGTTTCCGGATTTGGTGGTGAGCACGGTGCCAAATGGCTGAACTGGAGCTTTGACCATTTTTGGGGTTGGACAATGGTGGAGACCGGAGATCTTTTATGTCGGCCCGAAGCCCGGGTCACGTGCCCTTATCTATGATGTGTGGCGTTTGGTGAGGTGGAGTAATTGATCCGCGCTCGGCATTTCAAGATCGGCAAAAATGGGCCATTTATGGAACTGAGTAAGATTTGCAATCCAATCGTTCGTCGGGTCCGTGTATTAGGAAAGAAGACGCTTCTGACCTCAAGTCTTTGTTCTCACATTTCAACTTTACTGATCCATCAATGTGCGCTCGTTTCATGTGACTATTGCCACAATTGTGGATTGTAATTGCCAATGAAGAGACAATTAGAAACAATTAGAGACATTTAGAGACGAATAAAGACTGTCTAAGACAATTAAAGGAATTTACAGACAATTACACAAACACTATTAGCGCATAATCCTGGGAATTGCACTCTTGTGTGAAGATAAAAATACCCCATTACTTAATGAAAAAAGTGAAATTCTGTCAAAGCAAAATGATACGGCAAGTGGCTTATACCCATGTTCTTTATGTTGCTCAAATCTGCAGGGCATCTCAGAAAAGGGTGGTTGGTGTAATGGTTAGCATTTCTGCCTTCCAAGCAGGAGACATGGGTTCGATTCCCGTACCACTCATTTTTTTACATTGGTAAACATATGCTTTTGGATTTGTATGGATTCTCTTATACAAGCTCTACCGACCGCTTCTGTTTTCTCCGTTTCCGTCTCAAGAACTCCTGGGTCCGAGAGTACGCACCACGTTTGATAATCACCTCCACGATTCCCTCGGTGAACGTGGGAAAATAGAGAATGGCAAATTTGTGCACGCGCGCAATCATTCGCTTCCGCTCGTCTTTACAGATACCGCGACTCCACGTCTTATCTCCAATTTTAAACCCACACAACTGGTCAAACATCGCGAGCACGATGGTTTCAACATCCTTTGTCAAGGAAATATTATAGTCTTGTAGTCCAAGTATCCATGCCAACTGAACTAGCGTGAGCCGGGATTCGTATCGCTTGATCGAAACCTGATTCATTTCTCCAGCCTTCACCACTTGCACTTCTTCGTCTTTTTGGAACTCCTTGTTGGGCTCATAGTTTCTGAACTTCTTCATCACACTCAATGGTACCAAATTTTGGAAGATGGGGAGCTTATATTCTTCTTCTGGCCCGCTATTAGAAACCACCGCGAGAAAAGATTTCTTCGCGCGAAATTTGAGCACCACCGGAAACTTGCCCACGAGCTTCAACAGAGGACTTTTGTTATCAAGCCCTCGGTTCACAGTTGGCTCATAAGTCTGAATCTGGACAAGTCTTGGTGCCTTAGAGTGACCGGAGCATCGTTTTGGCAACAATGCGCTTCGTGCCGATACTGGGGTTTCGGGACAAATTCTCACGCGTTCGATTTTGTTACCCGCGACGCTCACAGTCGGAGCATTTTGGAGAAAACAGTACACCGCATAGTAATCATGCAGAGGCACCAAAGAGGGAGAAGAAGGCACTCTAATGTAGGGGTCCTCCTGTGGTAGCGGGATGATCAAAGATTCCTTGTCTAAGGAAATATTTGCGTTTTGGTTTTGACAGGCAGTCGGAGTTCTTTCAAACGCTTGAGGGGGGAGAGACAACATTGGGGGAAGCAGCGGAGTGGCAGCACGGCTGTCGACACTAACACTTCCTCTCCATAAATCCGCAGTCTCAATCAAAGCTTCAACCGACGGATGGCCAGAATTGAAGTGGTAGTAGTTGTCTTCGGAACAAAGCTCTAATTTTGCAGCCATGATTCTAGTCAAGTGTATATGGTGCGAGCGTTTCTGTAACAGGGAAAAATCAAACTCAAGGGCCAAACCAAATCTGATTTAAATAAGGAGGAATCTTTTATCGGAAATTTTCTTTAGGGATGCAAAGTTTGAGCTAATTTATACTTGCTTACCCTCCCCCTTACGCGTACTATGGATTAACCGCTGCGCGCGGTTTAATGCATGTTTGATCTCGCTTAGCAAGCGAGAAGGTTTCGCTCGAAAACGGCAGAAAAGAAGATTTGTGGTCGAATTTGTCTTAACACGGCTTTATTTTAGCCTGATAGTTCTTACAATTTCACCTTCTGACCGTTATTGGTTCCGTGTTGTGGCTCGAGTACGGAATTGGAGTCAACGAATTTTCGCTGATGCACTGTGACTAAAGGGTTTCACGTTTCAACATTGCATCATATACAAGATCGAAAATTCACCAGAGTCTTCCGCAGTTATTTTGATGGCAGGTTTAAACGACTTATGGTTACAAAACGTTTTAAAACTCGTATATGTCATGAGCCAAGTCACAATTGTTCCACTACATGAGCCAGGGCATTATGTACAGTCGTTGATATTCACATGTGTGTGTCACTCCACAACATTAACCGCAGGTACATTAAACTGTATTCACATTCGTGAAGCTCGTATAATTCTTATCTAGTTCCACCTCATCATTACCGGTTTGTTTAAGCAACCTGTGCTTCGATGATATTTTCGACCGCAAGGTCCACATCGGCCTTTAAGTATTTGCAATTCATGATCACTTGAATCAACTTTTTGATACTGATGTCGACAGTTCCATCGCCGTAGCCCGCCAATTGTTGAAGAATCGAAATCTGGTCCTCAGGAGTCATGAAATTCAACTTTTCAAACACCACCAGAACCTCATCGAGTTGTTTGATCTTCTTCAATTCAATAGTCTTGGTGAAATTCTCCACCAAGCTCATATGTTTCAACACTGAGTATTGGGAGGTTGTGCCAATGATTAAAAGACGTCTTCCTCCAGGTGGTCTCTTGTTCAAGTTGACGATCAACATTTGCAAGATCTCATTCGAGAATCTAGGTCCAATGGGAACATAATTGATCAAGGTTTCAATCTTGTCAATCACAAGAACGTTCAATGGAGACTTGTATACGTCTCTAAAAACGTTGTCAATGGCAGCGATTTTTCCGGCTTCGGACATTCCGACCAATGTTTCAGCACTGAGCATCTTGATAAAAGGGAACTCCGACTTTAATGCAAGCATAGAGGCAATAGCAGTCTTGCCAACCCCGGGTTCACCATGCAACAAAACACTAATAAGTCTTTCGGTGTCAGAGTTCTTCACCTCCTCTATGTAAGACCGCAACTTCTCAAAGATAGTATGCACCTTGCGGTTGTATTCTATGATGCCATAGGGGAAGTTCAAGTTCAAATCTTCTTCATTGACACCAAACGCAGGCTTGACCTCACTGAGCGCCATCAAGAAGTCGGCTCTGGATAACTTCATTTGCTCAATGTTTTCATCCACCTTGGCAATGTTTTCACTTTTAGTAAACTTATTGATGGCAAAAGAGGATGCAGAGTTACACAAACCCTCCAACTCTGCACCGGTGAAATTCTTAGTCAACCCAGCCAATTCGTCAAAGTCAATATCGCTTCCCAACATGTCATTCTCCTTCATTTTCGTCGTGTGGATCAACAAAATATCTTTACGGCCCTTTTCATCTGGCAAGGAGATTTCGATTTGGATTTCGAAACGACCCGGACGCAACAACGCATTATCGATCAAGTCCAATCTGTTGGTCATACCAATAATCAAGATATTGTTTAATTGTTCAACACCATCCATTTTGGCCAAAAGTTGATTGACGACATTGTCTCCAACACCTGTACCGTCACTGCGACCGCCTCCTCTTTGTTTGAAAACCGAGTCCAATTCATCAAAGATGATAATGTGCAACTGCGAGTTTTCACCCTTGGCTTTGTATTCTGCTTCAGCGTCCTTGAACAAGTTTCTGATGTTCTCTTCGGAAGAACCAACGTATTTCGAAAGCATTTCTGGACCATTGACAATTTTCGGTTCTTTAACATTCAACATTTTACCAATCTGTCTCGCGATCAAGGTCTTACCCGTACCCGGAGGGCCAAACAACAAGAGACCCTTGACGTGGCGCAAACCCAACTTATCGACCAAATCGGGCGAAATGATACGCGATGCGAACGCTCTACGGAAGATTTGCAGGAACTCATTGTCCAAACCTCCAATACCCATGCTTTCCAACTTGAAGTCGGGGTTGATGATAGGGTTGGCTTTGGGCTTGTTGATCAAGGCGGACGACTTACCACCCTTCTTCTTCGTCAACTTGATGGGAGAGCCATCAACCGGAAAAATGTTGATGTTGGTGCCACCTTTCATCAAGATGCCCTTTGTGTTCACGTCTTGGGACATCTTGCGGTTGGGGTCGCCCAACTGGTTCAAGTTGATGACTTGGCACGAATAAACGTAGACAGAAAAGTACATCCCCTTGTAATCCATGACAAACGGCTGGGAAGGCTGCAAGATTTGGTTTTCGTAATTGGAGAAGAACACGTTAATAAGGTCTTCTTCACTGAGCGATGCCAGCGTCGCCTTGGAAGCCTGCTTGTAGTCAATCAACAAGTCAAGCTCCCCCAAGTAGTGGGTGTCGTCAAGACTGCGGTCGAAAATGTTGTACGACTCCACCGTCACCTGTTGACCCAACGACGTCTTACACCACTGACGGGATTTTCCGGCCAATCCGATGCACCCTGGCTCCATTGCCAGGTGCTTGACGATTCCGTAGACAAAAGTGCCATCAATGATGATGTTTGACCGATCAGGGATGTCGGCAAAGTCGCTAGGATGCACCGCCACCAAGTTGGTAAGCGCCACCTGGTTGTTGGGGGCACCTTCCACTCTGAGGTGTTTTTTGAAGTGAGGAATCAGCTGGTGTTGTTTAGGGGCCTGGTTATGGGTAATCAAGGGATTACCCGGGCCCGGGTTGTTTGACACTTTGTGGAAGCCCAACTTTTCCATTGTGTTCTGTAGTACTGACGGCAACTTCTGGGTGTTCATGTTGTAGGTTGGCGGAGCGTATACAGGCGGAGAATCGGGTAGGGCGCGCGGTCGCGCACGGGGTGCACACACGTGACCCACATCACGGGGGAAGCATAATCACCACACATGTTCCGGTGTTCTGTATGGTTTTCCGGATCCAGAGCTTCTCACCACAGTTGCGATGGTATGAAGGTAACACGAGTGCGGGGGTTATAATAGAGATAAGCTACTAGATACTCTGGGCCTTAGTGAGGGTCTTCCCTGTAGCTAATCAGATGCGCTTGTTGCGTTGTGAGTGGTTGCAGGAAAAAAAACCTGCATACGGATTAATCTTGACATTGCCGCGCCCGTGCGCGCCCAGACGTCGGGCGATGAATAATGGTGAGGTCTGATGGAATGTATATAGTCGTGATCCCATCACGGGTAACTTTTCCCGTTTAGGAAGGTTTAACACAATGATAAACCACGCACCGTGGTGCGACAACGTGTCTGATGCGAGGATCTCTTGCGTCAACCGGTTCGAGTCGGTTTGGTTCCCTTTTTCCAACCATATTTTCGATCCTCATTGGTTCGCCCGGGGAGCTTGTATGGCGCTCGGTTAGCCACGGCTACAAAGGGGTGGTTGGTATTGGGTGGTTTGCACATACAAGTGTGGCGCGCGTCCCGGAATCTTCCACGGCCGACGTTGGGAACGAGCAAACGACCGAATACCAGGCCCAGACCATGCCAAACCAGCGGCAGAAGGAAAAAAAATCGGCCTCAGAAGATGACGTGTGTAAGATGCAACCACGCGGGGCCGCAACTTCGGTGATTTTCGGCCCGGATCGGATAAGGCCATGTAGGTTTGCATGTCCGAGCGTGGTTGAGCGGCCATCTAGATTTGGGCCGCTTAGTAACTGCGGCGCGGTATAAATTCGGGGTGGATCCGCCCCCACCTATTTCGTTTTCGTATTTTACCTCCACATTAATACAGTAACACAATCCAAAATGGTTGCCACTATCCAAAAGCCAGCTCCAGCCTTCACCAAGACCGCCGTCGTTGACGGTGTGTTTGAAGAGATTTCCTTGGAACAATACAAGGGCAAGTGGGTGTTGTTGGCGTTCATTCCATTGGCGTTCACCTTTGTGTGCCCAACGGAGATCATTGCCTACTCCGAGGCTATCAAGAAGTTCACCGACAAGGATGCTCAAGTTTTGTTTGCTTCTACCGACTCTGAGTACTCTTTGTTGGCCTGGACCAACGTTGCCAGAAAGGACGGTGGCTTGGGCCCAATCAACATTCCATTGCTTGCTGACACCAACCACTCCTTGTCCAGAGACTACGGTGTGTTGATTGAGGATGCCGGTATTGCCTTGAGAGGTATCTTCTTGATTGACCCATCCGGAACCTTGAGACAAATCACCATCAACGACTTGCCAGTGGGCAGATCTGTTGAGGAGTCTTTGAGATTGCTCGAGGCTTTCCAATTCACCGAGAAGTACGGTGAGGTTTGCCCTGCCAACTGGCAAGCTGGTTCCGAGACCATCAAGCCAGATGTGTCCCAATCCAAGGAGTACTTCAGCAAGGTCAACTAGACACACAGACAATAGACACATATTTTTCGGGATACAGGTTGTAGGGCGTGCCCCGGGCGCGATCGTAGATGTGGCCAACGTATTGCAAAAAGGGGAACCGGGCCCAAATCCGACTCCAAGGGTGCAACCGGTGGTCCGCCATTGTGCAGGACAATGGGCTAATCCCCGGGCTTGGCCCGTGTGTACATCGCAAGCCCGTACTGTATGTACCACCGGATATGGGGCCGGCGTGCTGACCCGATCCAATCCAACGACAAGGTTGGCGTTAAAATGGCTGGGAACGGTTCGGAAATCAACGGTGCTCTGCAAATGTAGTGGTTGGCACGTACTGCAGACACTTGCAGAACCACAACGTTCCGTATGGTGATTCCCAGGTAGATTTCGCGCTCCAGGCTCAGGAATTTGCCAGTGCGATTGCTGGTATTCGCCTTGGATAGTATTGAGAAGTCGTTTCAGAAATTACTGCAATCCGGCCAAGGCTACAAATATATGAGATGAAGTGTTATGTATAACAATCAATCCTTGCAAACGGGGTTTTCCTGTCACGGCGATATTCAAACCATTGTAATCGAACTTCGATTCGGAGGCCCACGCAATCCGAACGTGAGGAGCGCGAATTCGTCCTGGAAATTACTGTTACCAGCGCCTTTTCCCATGTCTAAGGAGAGCATCTTCTTCCACACATTTGCGGTGGACTCGCAAGTGTTCTTCAAATCCAAATATACGTATGCGCTTGTAAATCTTAAGCCATTGGTTCCGGGCCATGTGTTGGTTGTTCCGCTTCGCACCAGTGTGATCCGGTTTGGCGATTTGACCCCACCGGAGTCGGCGGACTACATGATGTCGCTCCAGTTGATCCAAAAATTCATCTATAAAGCGTATAAGGCGGACTCGCTCAACATTGCCATCCAGGACGGGCCGGAATCGGGCCAGTCGGTGCCTCATTTGCACACGCATTTGATTCCCAGATACAAGGCAGACACGCACGACGACAGTATCCACACCCAGCTAGAGAAAACGGACTTGGGGGCGGCATACGCGGAGTTTTTTGAAAGAAAAGCCAGTTTTCAAAAGAACGGTACGTGGAAGTCGGTTGCGGATGAAGACAGGCATGCGCGGACTGCCGAGGTCATGGCCAAAGAAGCACAGTGGTTGAAGGAAGAACTAGACAAGTACATTGAGACCAGTGCGTAGAACTGGGGTGTTAATGAACGAACTTTTATGGTGAGCGTAACCAGGTGCCCAGGGGCGTTGCGTGAAGCTGGGCGGTATTTTGTATAACTGTGTGGTAATTTCGTGTAGCTGAGTTTGTAGTGGGGAAAGATATTTTGAGTAACTGGTGGTTTAGAGTTGATGGTACTGAACGTATTGTAGTGTAACTGAGTGGTATTGTAGTCTAGCTGAGTGGTATTGTAGTCTAGCTGAGTGGTGTTTCAGAGGGGGTCCTAAGGTGCAAACGGTAGAGGTGGTCAAAGTGTAGATACAATCCCGTTGCCAATAGAAGACTACCGACATTCCCCTTCCACTGATCCCGATTACTGTTCCTAAAACATCCTCTGCCCCAGTCGGCTTCTCAACTCCTACATAGACCCGAGCGCACCTCAGTGCATAACCACCTACATCATGTCGACCGAACCGTTGGACGAGATCCAATGGAAATCACCAGAGTGGATCCAGCAGTTTGGACTCCATACGGCCAACGTGCTTGATTATTTTGCCGAGTCGCCATTCTACGACAGAACCTCCAACAACCAGGTGCTACGAATGCAATTCCAGTTTCAGCAGATTCCACCCAACATCCACCCCCAGCAGTATCTCCAAGGGAAACTCACGGAGATGGTGGGGGTGGAGTTTGTCGTTGCGTATGTCCGGGAACCGGACTTCTGGATTGTCCGCAAGCAGAGACGGCTCGACCCCACAAATACGTTGACGGAACAGGACTACTACATCATTGGGGCCAATGTGTACCAGAGTCCGAAGATCTACGACGTGTTGTCGTCACGGATGCTTTCCAGCGTGCTTTCCATCAAAAAATCCATCGATTTGCTCAACACAATGTCGACGTTCAGCATCAGCGACGGTGGGCACACCTACCCCACTAACGACACCGAGCAACCACTGGCGAACGGGTCCAAATCCACCAGCAGCATCAACACCGGCGGGTACGGGTCCACCCCTACCAGTGCTTCCAATCCAGGCACAGTGGGGCAGACTACCGAAGCCACCCGGCTTGGCCTGAGCACCAGTATGACCAATGTCACCGCAGTTAACAGCGAGATTCTGTCAGTGGCGTTCGACAACTTACTCTCAAGTGTCATGGCTTCGGCCAACAGCGAAAAGAGCATCTACATCGATGACATCCCGCTCTACGGTAAGGGAAGCACGGTGGAACAACTCGGATTGAAATTGAATCTACAAGACGATACAGACTGAATACATACCCTAAAGCTCGTCCTTGGCGTTTTCAGCCGCGTCCATGGGCAACTCGCCGGAGTCAGCAATCTTGATTTCCTTGGCTGGCTTGTCACCGTAGCTGGTCTTGACCTTCTCCACGTAGTCAACAACGTCAAAGCCATCCACAACCTCGCCAAACACAACGTGGGCACCGTTCAACCACGAGGTCACCACAGTGGTGATGAAGAATTGCGAGCCGTTGGTGTTCTTACCGGCGTTAGCCATGGACAATCTGTATGGTCTGTCGTGCTTCAACACAAAGTTCTCGTCCTCAAACTTACCACCGTAGATGGACTTACCACCGTAGCCCTTGCCGGTCTCGTAGTCACCACCTTGGAGCATGAAGTTCTTGATCACTCTGTGGAAGATCGAGTTCTTGTATCCGAACTCAGGGTCCTCGGAAATGGCCAATTGTCTGAAGTTCTCCACGGTTTTGGGCACAACGGTGCCGAACAAGCCAATGGTGATTCTACCAATCTCCTTTCCCTCTTCTTCAATATCGAAGTACACCTTGTGTGTGATTGGAGGATTTTCTGGCAAGTCACCAGAAGCAGCGGTGGCAAACTTGAAGAGAGCGAAGAGAGACGCGATGATTGCAAAAATGGAGAATGTTTTCATCATGGAAGGTGCTAGTTGTGAAGGATTTACACGTCGGTGAATTTGGGCGCACCGAATAAGTTGTGCATTCAGCCACGCCGTTGGAGCCACATTCCCTACCAACCTGCCAAATCTATCCGAACCATAATAAAATTAAAAAATTAAAAGAAGAAAAAAACACCAGAGGGGGTTGTAGTTTCAGCTGGCTGGAATAGGTGGCGATTTCTTCTCCTTCGTTTTTCTTTCGGGTTTGCGTGCTCGCCCGCCAATGTTTGCCAATTCTACACATGTCTCCACCGGCACCACCTAGGCTCAAAATACCATATGTAGTGATGTACCGGGTTGGATTATACTGGTTAAACGGTATTCTTTCCTTAGATTCTCGATTATTATGTACACGTAGATTAGAACTGTCTCTCACCCTTTTTCTCTGCCTCCAATTCCTCGGTAGCAAATCTCTCCTTCTCTTCCAACTTCTCCAATGCTCTCTTCTTGGCCAACACGGTTTTGGCCTTTCTCTCACCTCCGTTCTTCTTCTTGCCCTTCTTGTGCTCTCTCAAAGGCTCCAAGTCATTGACAAACTTATGCTTCCACCTCAACATGTATCTTCTGGTGGAGACGTCTATGCCCATATTCTTTAACTCGGAGGATGAAGTGCCCAAGAACTTGTCCAAGTTACCCTCAAATGCATCTAGGTGCTCTGAAGTCTTTCTGCCAATCAACTTAAAGAACGTCTCCAAATCATGAACGTTTTCCTTGGTTCTGGTGGAATGATTTGTTCTGGATGCAATAGCTGTGGAGGAGAAAGATCTGGATGCCATACTGAGTCTAACAGACACGGTCGCTGGTCTGATAGACTTGAACATCGATAATGCAAACATGTTTCCCTGGTAACAGTGGCTTTGCTCGGTTTGGGTATAGATTGTGAAGGTAAATTTTTCTACCCGGCGTGTGCGACCCATTAATGCGGTGGTGGCAGTACCGATGCAGAAACCCCAACTGAGTTCTACGAAACGATGGGCGGGATGTCGGATCAGGATAATAGGCGAAATAAAGAAGTGGAACCATGTTAGGAGATCCATTTGAGTACCGTTTAAAAAGTGGGTGAGAGCGTACGTAGTTCCAAACGCCTCGCGCACTGTGATCCCGTAGGATTACGCATCCGGGTGGGGATAATCTTCCATTTCTATTTCGAATAAATTGTGTTATCGGATTTACAACAAACCCTTGTTTTTGAACTCCTTCAACAAAGAGTTACCCAATCTGGCTGGGGATTGTTCAACAACAACACCAGCGGACTCCAAGGCAGCGATCTTAGACTTGGCATCACCCTTACCACCGGCAACAATGGCACCAGCGTGACCCATTCTTCTGCCTGGTGGAGCAGACACACCAGCAATGAAGGAGACAACAGGCTTAGGACCTTCAGGTCTGGTCAAGTTGTATTGCTTTAAGAACTCAGAGGCCTCCTCCTCAGCAGTACCACCAATCTCACCAATCAAGATGATACCTTCGGTCTCAGGGTCGTTCAAGTACAAAGTCAAGGCGTCAATGAAGTTGGTACCTGGGAATGGGTCACCACCCATACCGATGACCAAGGATTGACCCAAGCCGACCTTGGTAGTCTGGGCAACCGCCTCGTAGGTCAAAGTACCGGATCTGGAGATGATACCGACCTTACCTCTCATGTGGATGCTCGAAGGCATGATACCAATCTTACATTGGTCTGGAGCAATCAAACCGGGACAGTTTGGACCCACCAATCTAGTCTTGGATTGGGTCTTCAAGATCTGGGCAATTCTCACCATGTCCTTTTGAGGAATACCCTCAGTGATGGCAACAGCCAACTCGATCTCGGCAGCAATGGCTTCCTCGATGGCAGCGGCGGCGATCGATGGAGGAACAAAGATACCAGTAGCGTTGGCGCCAGTTTCTCTAATGGCATCCTTGACACTGGCGAAGACAGGCTTGTCCAAGTGGGTTTGGCCAGCCTTCTTTGGGTTGGTACCACCAACCACCTTGGTGCCGTAAGCGATGGCTTGTTCGGCGTGGAAGGTGGCCTGCTTACCGGTGAAACCTTGGTAAATGACCTTGGTGTCCTTGTTAACCTTCAAGTTCTTGATGGTGGAGGCATAGTTTCTGGCGACTGGGGTGGAGGCGAAGCCACGGGCGAATTGCTTGGACAACATACTGCTTAGGGGTTCTTTAAAGCTTGTGGACAGAGACAAGAAAAAGGAATAGGCTGAAAAAACGATTTGCGTATAACGAAGCCAGACCCGCAAAGCGACATCGGGCGTATAGTTTCCGCGACAACACCCGTACACCGCATCCGAGACGGCTGCGCGACAGCGTTAATGCGGCGAATTTTCACTGTCGCGAGCTCGTGGCGGATCAAAAATCGCCTGCAACCCGCGGCTTTCTGCACATGGACCCGACTCTCCCCGGGCGGAGGGTTACCTAAGCCCAGGTGTAGGAGGTGGGGCATGCGTCGAAGTATACAGTCTGGAACCGCCCGATCCGGGTATTTCCCCATCGCCTTCTCCGCTCGTACGGCCTACACCAGTTTGTTCTACGCCGGTCCGGCTCGCCCTGGTCTCATCGGGTTCTCCCTTATCTGGGTCTATTATATCTATACTCTTGAGCCATGTCAGGTTTGCACTATTTGCCTCGCGTGTATTAGTAGTTAAACAAACTTTTGTAGTAAAGGCACCTGGTTTGCAACAAGTCCCAGTCCTTTTGGGTGATCCACATCTCATTCACCACTTTTAGTCTGCCGTAAACGCTGCCTCCCTTCCAACATAACTCTTGGGGATCAAATTCTCGGGGCGCCGGGAGAATATTTACGGGGATCATCGTTCCTTGGTCCGAAAGACTATCAGCCTTTTCCAAATCAAGCGACAAGGCGGTTGCCTCTTCGATATTCTTGAGTTCCTCTTCATCCAATTCAACATCATCCAACCCCTGCTCTTCAGTAACCTTCTTCTTCTTACTCTCAATGATCAATTCTTTCCGCTTCGCATCCACCTTCTCCTTTTCCTTGCTCACGTAGTTCAACACATCATCAATTCCGCTCGATGAGAGGAACTTCGGTCTCCAGATATTGATCCGGTCGTTCAACAACACATCAAATCCGGGGAACTTGGCTAAGCCACCGCCAACAATGAGCAAATTGTCGTACAACTTCTTCGACTTGTTGAGGTCCGTCGCAATCCCAGCATAAGTAATGGACTCAATGATCGCCTTGTCCAAAGGCGTGATCAATGGCGTCTGTGCTTCTTCGTCGGTAAGAGAAGGTGGTGCTCGGGGTTTTCCGTATACGTTGGCCTGTTTGAACGCTGTCTTGTCCTCGAGCAATTTCAACAACAATTTTTCGTCAGTCATGTCCGAAAAGCAAGCCTTGCTCGCCAATCGCTCGTGTGCCGTCGAGTACGGGTTGTTGTGTTCTCCGGTATAGTGGTCCTGTGATTCGGGGAATAACCGTCTCATTCTCAGGATCGATTCAATCTCAAAGAGACTCGGGTAAAATAACCCGAGAGGTGCTAACATGACTTCGTCGTACACCTTGAAATTGTATTTTTGCGCCTTCTTGCCGGGCTTTCTCTTGTGGAAATCGTATAACTGCACCGCAATGTCGGCATCGTTGAAAGTACAAAAGTCTTTTTTTAGATTCTCGGCCAATTCCCAGTCGTCATTATAATTCGCGAGGTTGATGTCACGGTACGGGAAATCCTGCTGTAACATTAGCTTGGTGAAGGCTTCGGTGATGTGATCACCACCATAGTCGAGCTTCACGCGGGAGTCATTGATGATCATACCCTCATCAACACAGGCAATGGATGTCTTTTCAGCTCCAACATCAACCACGCATGCACACGAGACGCCGGCGCCAAAGGTCGACGACACTGCCTCCTGGATGATGCCTATGCGGCCAAAACCAATGGAGTTGAGCAACAAGTTGACCCATTCCTCCACGTAAACCTTATCATACAAGTCTGGAATAACAAGCAAACACTTCAAGGCCAGAAGCTCTTCCTTGGTCGTGATGTCGATCTGTTTCAACGCTTCGTTGGTGATACGAACCAAGTCGCCCAAAAGCTCTTGGGGCGACTGGTAGTCTTCAGGTGATTGGTTCAACCCACCGTTAATGATAGGAAAGCGCAATTTCCACCCTGTATAGGACTCGTTGATGGGAAGTTTCAACGCCTCATTTCCGGCGAAATACGTGCGCTCCTTTAAGAGGGGGTCGTCCCGATCGATCCAATCTTTCTTCGAAGGGTCATAATCGTCCGGAACCTCTTCCGGAACCTGTTTTTTGTTGAACGACGCCGCGCTATCTCGCGAGTTGGGGTTCATTCTTCTCTTATAGTATCTCATTCTGGCCTTAAAGTCCTTTGTGACCACGGTCTTCACCGCATCGAATTTCTCGCCAAAGTAGAGTTCACCATCTTCGTATGTTGACCGTTCCGGAAAAACGGGGTATTCCAGCTCTTCGGTGCTGGTGTTGGGCACAGCAATAACCATTGGCACGGAATTGGGCAACCCATCGGTGGCGCGGCCAATTCGCATCAACTGCGAGCCTGGATGGATCACAATGGTGTCATGGCCCATGCTCCCCTTACCTGGCGCCCCTTCTTCGCCCTCGTTGTCGTCATCATCATCGTCATCATCGTCGTCGTCGCCATTGGTGGTCTTTTTCGCCTCAGAGGCGTTATTGGCCTTGGACGGATCTTTACTCTGGGTCTGGAGGTTTTTCTCGTTTCTCCAGTTCCGGATCAACATTGCCTGTTCATCCTTCTTCAAGTAGTCCGCAAAGTAGTTCTTCTGGTTGATCAACGGCACAGTCTTCACGCTGGTAAGAGAGAACTTGTTCTGGTCCTCAAAACGGCCAATGCCAGTTTTCTTCAAGTTCTGGGCAATAGTGGCAGCCGCCTTAATCCGTCCCTCTCTTCTTCTCTGGAGCACCTCTTCCGACGGTTTCTTTGCCGGGGCGCTTTTGCCGGTGGTAGTCTTGCGGCGCTTTTTATCGGCCTCCGATGATTCGTCGGCCTTTTCCGACAAAACTTCGGGCGTTGCGCCTTCAGGTACAGGAGTGGCGGGAGGCGAAGACGCTGCGGTTGTGAGGTGGTCCTCTTCCTCGTCTTTGACCGTGGTGGACATGTGGGGCGTAGCTTTTGGCCAAGGTTATTGGGCTCAAAAGTCGCGAGTACTGGAGTGCAGACGGAAGATCGCACCTGCTACTGGTGACGGA
Organism: Clavispora asparagi; assembly: GCA_030573135.1. NCBI lineage: Eukaryota > Fungi > Ascomycota > Pichiomycetes > Serinales > Metschnikowiaceae > Clavispora > Clavispora asparagi. Next base: position 233,690 of record JAJMCU010000005.1, read on the forward strand.
GCTCCGCAGTGGAAAAAATGCGAAATGTGTATTGCAGATGGTCATATATAGGTGGATATACAATGGGATCCAAAGGGGACCAAAGTTTGTGGTCAAGCCTAGTAGTCAAGCGCCATTTTTGATGTTGCGGTCGCCTGGGGCGTGGCGGGAAGTTTCCGCATGAACGGAGGCTTCGTGCCAAAACGGTCGCTGGCCACTGCAGGACTGGTGGTTTGCGCCTTGGTGAATTTGAGGGACGCCAATGTGGATGTTGGGCTAGTGGCGTTGACATTAGTCCCCAGGAGGCTTGGGTGCTTGCGGTGTTTCGAAAGGTTCATGATGCCCTCGGTCAAGTTGTTGTCGTTATGGTAGTCCCACAACTTTTTCTTCCACTCCGCCAACGAGTTGTGCATCTCAAACAACCGCATCAACTGCTTCTTCTTTTCCGCAGCGTTACTCCGCTTGTGGCCCTTCTTGAGCTGTTTGTAGAGATTCTCGTAGTCCGTGTACTTCGTGCGGAACTTGGACGCAAGTTGGGCGTAATACTGGTGTTTCTTTTCCGCGCTGGAGACGGCGCTGGACGGCCGGGATGGGATGAAGCCGGGGTGCTTTGCGACACTCAGTAACTTCACGTCGTCATCGCTGCGGTCACCACTGGGGCCGTCGTCATTCGCCGACGAAGGTGGTGTGCCGTGGCTGACAACCGAGTGTGCGCTGACATTGCTGTTGGCGCTGGAAGAACTGCCGTTGCTGTTCGAGCGGGACCCACTCGTCTTCAATCGCTTGTTGCCCTTCTCATCCTCTGATGACGCGGCCGACAGCGACAGCGACGGCACGAATTTCCGTTTGAACGTTTCCTTGACGGGCGAACCTGCGGCACGCAACTTTTTGGCATGGAAGTTGCGTGCAGCCGAATCCAACTCGGGCGAATCGGTCGCGGCACGGCCAGCTTTGGCGACCGCTGCAAGGGAGAGAGGCGATGCTGGTGGGAGGGACCCTGTATGGGAGCCCGCCAGACCGCTGGGCGAGCTGTGGGCCGAGGACGCTCTCTTGCTGCCGGCCAAAAGACCCCCGCCCAATCCCGTATGCTTTTTAAGTGGGGGTGCGGAGGCCGAGGTGTCGGCAATGCGTTTCCGGAGCGGGTGGGTGTCCAGGTATCCGAGGCGGCTCAAGGCGCTGTTGGCATTTTCAAGCACGAGCGCCCGTTCGTAGTCGGTGTAGGCGCTCCACTGGCCCGGGCGCAACTCCTTGTACGCCTTGTCCTTCAAGATGACGTAGGCTTCGCCCGCGTTGATCTTGATCATCCCCAGGGCAACGATGGGATACATGTCGTCCTCGATAAACGTGTCACTCGCCAGGTACGCCTGGGTGTGGGAGTTATAGAGGGCAATGAGGTCATTTCGGGGAATGACATGCTTCGGGTCGAGCTTGTGCTCGACTGTGGGCCGCGTGATGGGCCCCAATGCAATGAGCGCCAAAAACTTCGTGGTAATGGCGGCGGTGGTGTCAGCGGGGGAAACGGCGTACGGGCTGGGGGTCACACGCCATGACGAGTCCTGCGGCTGCGGTTTCCCCTGTGGTGACGTGGAAGCAGTGGTGGCACGAGTGGTAGGAGACGGCACAGCCGGCGTAGCGTGTGACTGCTTTAAGTGCTCTTTGATTTGTTTCGGGTCGGAGATGACATTGAGTCGGGTGGTGACGGTTCCGGTGAAGTCGTATGAGTCGGCCGAGGGCGCCGGCGAGTAAATATCAAAGCGCAATGTTTCCTGACTGGCAGAGCAGGGGAATGTGATTTTGTCCGAGATTCTGATCAGCTAGGGCGAAGGTTAGTATGGATGTGGGGCGGAGGATCAGCAGATGGGTACGTACAAATTTGCCGTCTTTCACGATTAGTTTGGCGGCGGCATCGGATTTCCGGAGCGTGCGAAGCTGCAGAAGCACTTCTGGGTTCAACTTGAGCGCTAAGGCCGACGGTCTTGGGTTTGCGGGTGGGCTCAACACCGACATAGACGGCTCCATGGGGAAAGTAGCAAATGTGGCTGGGGCCGAATTGGATGCGGGGCAGTAGTAAGCGGGCCGGGAGACGGGTGTCGATGGCAGGAGAGAATCGGGGGGGGTGAGAAAAGGTAAAAGGTTGAGAGAAAAAAAAAATTCCGTGGATCACGAAAGTGGAGTTGGTCAGACGGTATTGCCTATAGTGATGGGAAGGAGGTGCTGATGCACCGATTTGGGCGATAGGCGAATCCTACAGGAGGGCATAGAAGCAGGTTTGAGAATTAATCGTATGTGGAAGGTACAGGTGTAGCACCGAATTGGGCGGATGGAGGGGACGGTCCGGGGACGGAATGCGGGCGGCGTCTGGGTTGGCGCCGCCGTGGGTTCGGTTCTCCAGCCTACAATGTGGCCCTATTTTCCCGGGTTTCTCGGTGGTGCACCCGATACCTCCAACCGCCGAAGGATTACTTTGCTCAATTGAGGAGACAGTTCCGGACATCCACACCCGCGCGCACTCATGCATCAGCCAAGTAAACCCAGTTGGGCGCATTCACAATGGCCGAGTGAACCACAGAGCAAACGCAGGCCAGGGTAACTGCACGCCTACACAACAGAGCAGATGCACATCAGAATAGCCACTTACAGAAAGAAAACCCCAGAGCAGGGCGGATCAGAACATATCCGGGCCTGACAATACGACAAGACGCCACCGGCTTTGCCATGGGGTGTTGCCGGACCCACGAGGCCATTTCTGTCCATTGTTCCGCCCGGGTAGTCCGTATCTGCGGTGTGTTCTGGTTGCAGGACCGTGGACGACAAAAAAAAACGGTACCGCAACCACGGCCCCGACCGGTCGTGCGGTACGCGTGGTTTGTCGCATGTACCCGCACCAGCCTAACCATGACCCCGATGCATTGTTCCTGCACCGTGGCGCATGGCCTCCGGTAGACCGCAGTGCACCGGATGGCGGCGACACGGAAAAACTCAGCACCAGGCAGGAGAACAATATCGCCACGGCGGGATGTCCGGCGAGATAACACAAGATTGGGCCCACTCCCCTGGCCGGTGGCACTGACCCCCTGCCATGGGCTGGAGGCCGAGATGCACCCATCGTGTCGTGTGTGCACCATGCGCGTACATCCCACCGCAACTCCATTTATGCTCTCAGCAACCTGAACCCTCTCGTACTTCCATCGGATCATTTTCTTTCTCTTCCAATCGTCTAATCATGTTAAAGTGGGTCCAGTCCGGTTTGTCTGTCGTTGCAGGTACTGCTGAACCTGAATACGGCCCCGATGCCATCCATCCCGTCACCCAAACAATTGCCAAGGGCGAAGCCGCCTCTCGGGAAACCACCGCGGCGGATTTCGCGTGGAAGCACCCCAGCTCCACCAACGTCGAGACCCAAACGTTTTACTTCACCGACTTGAACTCCGGTTACGCCGGTTTCGCCCAGGTGATCCACTCCAACATCATGGGCATCAAGACCACCGCGCAGTTCACCTTTCGGTTGTACAACAACAAGTTGGGGGCCGAGGACCCTAACTGCGTGTGGACCTCCACCGCGTTGGAGGACTTCCGCACCGAGGGCTCCAACTTCTACGCTAAGGACTTGTCCATCGAGTTGTCCGGCGAGGACTCGAACGTGTACACCCTCAAGTCCACCGTTTGCCCCCAATCAGAGGTGAACTTGGTCGTGACCAAGTTGGTCCCTGGCGTCATCTTTGGCGCTGAAGGCACCACTCTTTATGGTGACGACGTGGAAAACCCGTGGGGCGCTATTAGACATGCATTCTGGCCCAGATGCAGCTCCAAGGGTACCATCAAATTGGAGTCCACCACCGTCGAGATCGACGGCTACACCATGTTTGTCATGGCGTTGCAAGGCATGAAGCCACACCACGCCGCCAAGTCGTGGAACTTCTTGAACTTCCAGTCTGAGAACTACAGTGCCGTGCAAATGGAATTCACCACCCCTCAGTCATACGCCACCACCAAGGTCAACGTTGCCATCTTGACGTCCAAGGACAAGATCATCGCCACATCTATTGACAATGATGTTGTTCACGAAAACTCCGAAGTTGATGAGGTTGGCTGGAGCGTCCCAAAGGGAATCACCTTCAACTTCACCGACGGCACTGACTCCGAGGTGATCGCCAAGGTTCACGGTAACTTGGATAAGCTTGTTGAGCGTGTTGATGTCATGGCTGAAATCCCTCAATTTGTCAAGAATATTGTCAGCGGTGTTGCTGGAGCCAAGCCTTACATTTACCAATTTTGCAACAACTTGACCATCGAGACCGATGGCAAATCTGAAGAGGGGATTGCGTTCAATGAAGCTACTTTTATTTCCGAATAAGTAGCTCTTAGTTCGTAAGAGCCTCGTACCTTGTTTCACGTGAGTATGACTATATCGGTGTCGGCACTATCATGGTTTTTTTTATATCTACGCAGCCAACTTAATCTACCTAAATCCATCCTTTAGCGCTGCTCTCAATTTCGTTTAGATAGTCATTATAGGGCCTAATTAATATTAATCTTTAGAACCACTTCTTTTCCTCATTAGTTAATTGGTTTTATTTTTGGTACTTTTACAAGTTTTGATTCCTTAGCCTTTGGCCAGTATTGGCAAAATATACAAATGTTTTGCTCCCTTCATTTCACCAACAAATTTTTTCTCAATTAAGAACATTCTCATAAAACGGTCAAGACCAAATCAAAAATCTCGATATACCAATGGAAGCGTACAAATCATACAATTAGACACTAAGGTTCAATAATTTATTGGTCATAACTATCTTTTTTGGTGAAGGAGAATGTAAGGTCCCTTGGCCCAGTTGGTTAAGGCGTGGTGCTAATAACGCCAAGATCAGCAGTTCGATCCTGCTAGGGACCATTTATTTTTTATTCCTGCGATATCAACATGAATTAATGACCTTTGAATTGTTCGCGAAATACAGCTTTCGTCGGACCAATACACCAAGCTAAGATATGGCTTGAAAGTGGGAATTGCGGAACCAATATTTTGAGTAGTAGAAAAAAAACGACAACTGCAGGATTCGAACCTGCGCGGGCAAAGCCCAAAAGATTTCTAATCTTTCTCCTTAACCACTCGGACAAGTTGCCCTCGATAAATGAATGGCACAACAAGATATATCATGACGGTGAAACAAAAATATCAAGTCACCACATTTCCCACTCAAATTATGAGAAATACTTTCCCAATAAGGCTTCTAATTGCATTAAGACAGAAAGCAGATGTGCATTCGAAAAATTTCAAACTTGGTAATCATCTTTCATCCGTACATGGAGGATTATATGACAAAAAGCTCAGTCGAGTCTATGCGTATAATTTTACGTACGAAATCACATTTTATGGAGTTAAAGAGCTCATTCCGTAAGATGAAAGAGGCCAGAATGAAGAATAGATTGCAAGTTTCAATTTAGAAAGAAGGTTTAGAAATAACATGAGCTTTTATAGAGAAAATACGTATGTAAATCTGCCAGTGCTCAACTTCGGGCACTGGTAACCATTTTTCCACTTGTAGGTCAACCCTTCCTTGATCAAATTTGATTTTTCCAGAAAGTCATCATCGTCTTTCGACAGTGAAAAAGTGTAAGAAGATGTATCCAAGAACGAGGAATACCAAAGCCCAGCCGGCCAAAAATTCAACGTCTTTCCAAAACGCAGAAACATCAAATCCAAACGTGCTGAGAATAACTGCACCCGGAACTTCGATTGAGAGACCGTATTTCTTCTCTTTGAGTATTAAGTCTTTGACTTCGTTAATACTAAGTGCTTCATAGGCGTAGTGGAAAAGAGATATCCATTGCATCCACTTAGTTTGAGATTGAAGGTCTTCACTATTAATGAATAACCCAGCAAAGAGCAAAGAAAAAAGGAGGACCAAAACTGCCAGAATTGTCGAAGTGCCTGGATCTTTGATCAAAATACCAATGATCAACACTTCAGCAGCGACAGCCACATTGAAGAAAATCAAAATGGTAAGAGCCTTCAAAAATCCATTGTTTTCCATAGTTAACCCAACAAGGGGGTACAAAATACTGAGCATGATAATTGGGGGCAAAACCCTTAATGGTAACAAGTCACAGACCATCTTACTGATATAGTAACTTGCAGGATAATAGTAATTGTTAGCTCTTTCGCGAATGAAGATAATTCTCTCCTCCGCAAAAGAATGTAAACCAGTCAACGATGAAAAGCCAAACAATGCAAGAATAAAGAAAAACAAACCCAAGCGATTCTGGAATCCACTGATATCGTTTGAAACATTATAGTATAGGAATCCACAGAAAAGGCCCATTAAAAGAGACAAGACATAGTTCGTCAAGAGGAGCCGTGGGTTTCTGTACAAGTTTTTGAAAGTTCTGGAACTGAGAATGTTCAACTGGGACAAGAAACCTGCTTTTTCCAACAAATGGCGCAGCATATCGAATTCAGTAGCGGCATCACAGAAAGACTCGATTTCTTGTTTGAGCTCAGTTGATATCGAGGATTCATAAAACAACCGAGGAAGCTTGCTCCTGATTTGCAAAAACGTACCTTCTTCATCATCTGATTTGTTCAATGGCTGTGAGTTGTACTCGTCCCTATGAACAGCGTAATGCTCCCACTCGCTCGTGACGTCGGTTTCACTGTTTCTTTGAGCCGCAACAAATGATTCATGTGGGTCTGCCGAGTCAGAAATTCTAACCACTTTCTTGTGGTCCACAGTAATGTCAATTAAGTAATCTGCAATGTTGTATCCAGTAGGACATGGATAACCATTCCTACGGAAATAATCATTGCACTTAATCATATCCCCAGAGTACACCAAATCACCTTCACTAAGCAAGAGGAGCTTATCGAATAGAGAAACAATATTGCTTCTTGGTTGATGAATAGTAAAAACGATTGTCCTATTCTGGTTTCTTGCCAACTTCACTAAAGTATCGATCACGTTCCTTGCATTGTATGCATCCAAACCCGAGGTTGGTTCATCCAAAAACAAAATACAGGGAGATGTTACCAATTCACAAGCGATAGAAACTCTTCTTTTTTCGCCTCCTGAGATACCACGTTTAAAGTCCGAGCCAATAACACGATCCTTTATGTTTAAAATCCTTAATTCATTCAAAACTTCAATGACTCTCGCAACCTTCGACGAGTAGGACATAGCACGAGGCAACCGCAACAAAGCACTATTCAAAACAGTCTCATAAACAGTCAATGTAGGGATGAGGTGGTCTTCCTGATCAACAAATCCCACGATTTTTCTGTAATTACTCTTTGTCAAGAGTTGGCCGTTAACGTAGACAAATCCTTCGACTGTACCACTCTTGTTTTTTCCAGCAAGAACATCAAGTAATGTTGTCTTTCCTGCTCCCGAACCTCCCATGATGGCAAGACACTGACCAGGTTCAACTAGGCCATAAATATTGTTAAGAATAGTGGTACCCAGCGGAAGAACATAAGATATATCCTTGAAGGATAAAGTGGTTGGTGTAAAGTCTTCGCCCAAAGTGTCATGTCCAGTGTTTACAGCGGTAAGATCAAACCCAGAACTTCCAAGAAACAATGGACTCTTTCCAATGTTATAAGCCCCCCACGCAATCACAACAACGCAAACAATAAACACAGCTGCTATGGTCAACAAATTGTTAATGGTAAACTCATTGTGATCAGGGATATCATACCCTGGTATCTCACTCTTATGAACACACTCACCGGATAAGCAGCTAAGTGTTATATGCGGATCTCCAAAGACGGCAGAGATCAATTGGTTCATGCTGGGTTCAGAAAATTCACAGTTTTTTGAGTTGATGTCACAAGTGAAATCGCCGGGGCCCTTAATGGTTTCAGTAAGAAACTCAGAAATATCAATTGAGCCTGATTCGCCGCATAACATTCGATCAGGCAAACACTTACAAGCGACACTCTCACACCGATAGTGGGTCTTGTTTGACTTTAAATCATACTTGTAATCGCATTCGGATAAGTCACAGTAAAAAGATTCCTTCTGCTCTATCCAAAACTGGAAATCACAAGCAGCTGCCGTACGATTACACGAGAATGTGACCTCCGGCTTTTTGCCATCAAGGATGGAGATAATTTTGGGGTTCGTGACATCACACATTTGATGGAAATTGTTCACAATGATGCCCGACTTATAGCACGTTCCTTTCAACCCCTCAGGAACGAAGGCGTCACAAGAAGAGTCACTAGTGCACAAGTTGCAGTTGATACCAGACCAACCATCTTTGCATGCACACGTAGTATCGTTTCTAACAGGTCTATTTTTGTTGCCGTCTGATAAGGAACCGCACAAGGGTTCGGAACAGTCCATACCTCCGTATCCATCTCTACATTCACACATTCCTGTGAACGCATTGCATTGGGAGAACTGAGTGCACTCAAAATTGGGCAAGTTGCAGTTGAAACATGGAGGGCATTCGCCGTCTTCAGCAATCTTTGAAATATCCCCGAAAGAATTGACTTTGAAAATGTCATTGAAGACAGCATTTCGCTTTATTTTGTCGAAGCCCTGGAGGCTATCTTGCACCGCCGCAAACACCAAGTGTGAAGCAGCAAGTACCAAAACCCCAAGAGATAATTTCATTCCGAATCAGAAGATCGATGCTATATGAACCGATTATCTACCGAAGTTAATTATGCAATCCGATTGTACCTCTCTAATCTATATTGCTAGTAATGCAAGCAATATCGAGAGTGATAAGCGGTTTATACACAGGCGGGGAATTGCCTACCTTAACATTGTCACCTGCACATACACTTGCTACCTCCTGTGGCTCGCCTTTGCCGTGCGTAATGTCTACAATCCGATAGTGATAGGTCACGTAATTTTATTCATGTACTACGTTCATGTATCCTGAATAATTCTCTTGAGAGGCTCAATGTAATCATTCATCAACTCCGTCTTCACGTAAACCATATAATATGGCGTCGCAGTATTCGTGTTGGTGAAATTGAAAACCTCAGAATATGGAACCTCAGTCACTGTGTCATCATTATACTTTCTGTAAAGATTCTTGTGAGGATCTTTGATATAGACCCAGTAATGTCCGTACGATGCTTCTCCCCTATGGATGAAGATTGCGAAAAGACTGTACCCTACTTTCTGGTATGAGTCAAACTGAGTAGAAACCATTGTTTGCAATGTCTTCAATCGATTCTCTATGGTCTGGAGCCTTAACTTGAGACCATGTATCTGAGTCCGAATCGAATCGATGGTCTTTTGTTTAATATGTAACTCATCATATTGATCCTTTTTTTGTTCCAAAAACTTCAATGTAGCACTCAAGGCTTCCACCGCAGAAAGATTAGTTTCTGGGTCGATTCTGACGATTTCATCCTTGTCTGCGTTTAATTTCCTCATTTCTGATTTCCAGTCAAAAACTTCTTGGCGTTTGGCTTTGATACCTTCATCATCAGTTTCAAGATATCTATCAAGGTGAATTTTCTCCCCAAAAGGTATAACCTCCAACGATTTATACGCCACTAACCGTTCACGGTCAAACAAGACTCGCTGTACATGAAACTGAAGAAGTTGCGGCATTTCCAGTATAGTCAACGATTTCTTCGCATCCCCATCTTCAAGCTCAACTACATCTTCGTTGAAGTAGTTGTCTAAAGCATCATAGATATCCTTTGGATGATCGCCCACATTAATGATCAAACTGAAAAATCTCTCAAACGACACCCTCGATTTGCCATCATTACCATTGAGAGGAGTAATTGTCTGTTTTGTTTTTCCACAAAAAAGCTTCTTGATGAGGTCAAACTGCTCACCATCCGATTCAATGTATTCGGGCTCAAGTGCAGTCTCAATCTGATAAGTGACATTTTCAATGCATTCCGTAACATCCTGTTGCCTTCCCACTTCAATCGTGCTTTCAATTTGATCTGGGTTGATACTTAAGATTTTCTTTTGAATTTGAGTTTCATCTTGCGGATATTCTAAATGGACCACATCTTTAATTTCAACATCATTCAAGTGAGGGCTATGTTCTGCTTCAAGCGATTTTTCATCAGAGCTAGTGATCTCAATAAGGTCACTATTGGCTTCATCCATGACTGTATCAACGCACTCAGCTTCCGGTGATCGCGAATCAACAAGAATGAGCTCATCTTCATCAACAACCTCGCGGTCGACTTCCTCCTCTGAAGGGACAGGTACAATATCCTTGAAATCAACAGGTTGAGAGAGAGCTAAGAATGATAGATATGCCAACTCTTTGCTGGGCTGAACACATCTTTGCTTTGTAGAAATCATTTGTCGGAATAAGCTTTGAAGTCTGTAAATAAATTGATTAGACCGAGTTAATTCAGATTCTTCAACCTTCCGCCCGCCAATTTTCCGGGGAACACTAGGATCTATTTTAATTCTATCTTCGTCGAAATCGATGATCATGTCCCGCAAAGGTTTGATACTGAAATAGTACTGAAGCAAAGAATTAAGGTAACAGGTATTACCAATATTGTCAAGACCAGTGGGCCATGCATCAGGAGGAAGTAGTGACGAATCGATACTTCCCTTCTCCAAAAAGCTCAGCAAAATCTTTGACTTTCTCTCTTCAGCCAACCTTCCAAAAGCTGCCCTTAGAACACGGACATCTACTTCGTCATCCAAAGTAGAGTGAGCAAGCTTCTCTTGAAAATTGGCAATAATATCAAAGTCAGTCGAGGTTTCCCGCACATCTAAGATTTCAAGAGCATCCGCGAATGTCAAATTGATCGCCTTTTTTAAATTGGAAAACTTTCTATCAATGTAGTTCAATAAGACATAGCTTTTTCGTCCCACTGCAACCGAGTACAAACTCCGTTGAAGCAATTTGATCTCTGGGCTGTTAGCATTAAAGTTGAATTCTTGCATAAGATCATTCAATCTGAACTCAAATGCAGTTATAACCACCTCGTCTTCAGTAACTTCTTCGATCCGTAACTCGTTCAAGGCAATGCTCATAGGCAATATTTCATCTCTTAGAAACTCTTTTAGCCTGCTGTCTTGACGCAAGGTCGCAATTTTTTCCAATTGGCCGTTGAAATACAAATAGTTTTTTTGATCCAATTTGCATGAAGTCTTGTACATCTCAATGATTGCGTCGGGGTCAATTTCACCATCAAGGGGCAAGCGTTCAATTCCAATGGCCCTTAATGCAGATTCATAATCAGTGAACCCGTACATTTGTCCCTTCATGTACTGGTTGTTATAGTAAGATATTAACCTGCTTGAAGTGCTGGCAGTACGATAATCCATTACTCTCTTGAAGCAATCAACGTAATACATCTTGTTTTTCAGATCAGAAAAAACGGTATTTTCATAGCAGCGTATGATTAGCTCATCTTGGTAGAATGTTGAGCAACTCAATGCCACAAAAAATGGAAATTTGTTGGCATCTTTCCCGCTGGACAAAGATAATGCAGCGTGCTTATCCACCTCGGACAAGACTGAATATACTTGAGCCAAATTATCACTGAAAGAATATTTCACATCGAAGTCATTCATGCCTTTAGTTTTTAGCGATTTGCCCCAAAAGATCAATTCATAGGCTTTTCGAATGTATGACTCTTTCATGGCCAAATTCACAGAAAGATTTGGAGGGACCAAGCTATCCTCGTCGTCACCGAGGGTAAAGGAGAGCTGATCAAACAAAAGCAGAATATCAATTTTTGCATCTAAGAAGGTCTTTGATCTGCTGATAGTGTGGATAGGCTCATCCAGCTTAAGTTTGATGGGTCCCTTCAAAACCTTGAGCAAAGTTTGTAAACAGTGGACTGGACCAGGAATGGAATTGGGATTCAACTGTGATTCGGGATATTTGTCAACCCCTTGTAAATATCTGCTTCTTATAAGGGCCTGGTCGATGCTGGTCTGTAAGCTTTCTGTCGTAAACTCCAGAGTGTAAACAGAAACTCTTAAGATATGGTTAGAAGGACTATTAGCGCTTTTGAAAAAGGCATCGTCAATAAGATTGGATGATGATGCAGATATATCATTCATAGCAGCGAGATCATCTGCAGACACCATGTCCCTGTCGATGATATGGTACTCATGCTTATCGATAGAGAAAGCAGGAGTTGCAGAAGTCTTTTCGAGAATGGTGATTTTGAAGTGGTTAATCGAATCACCGGAGGAATTAACAACCAACCCTCTCACCGCAGTAATGGTGAGACCCTCGTCGGTCAACTCCAATTTCTCCACCAGCGGGATGTAATCCACGGCATTATTCAATATTAAGGTTTCGTAGCGTTCTCTCTGGAAAATGGAAGGTATAATATCCTTGTATGAGAGCGGTGTTGAGTTAAGCAACGACAGGATGTCCGACAGCAACTCGCCCTTGGCATTCATATTGATGAATGCCGGTGTGAACTTTAGATCATCGACAATTCTATTGGAGGTTTTAAACGGACGTAACTTTAAGTCATGTTTGGCGATTGATGTGGGAACATAATCAAAGGCGGGAATGGTTTTAGCTGCATCAAGGGCCAAAGCTTCCGTTTGCTTATCCTGGTCGTATTTGCCATTTGCGAACGGATTGTTGCTCTTGTACTTTCGCTCTTGCGAGGAAGGTGTCACTTCCTCAGCTAAAGAGACGGCACTCTCAGCGAACCTCGATACGTCGTCAGTCAATTGGTCTAGTGGCATATGTGTGTCACCGGTGTAGTCGTAGGATATCCTCTAATGGAGATTGGAAGTAGTGATCTCAATTTCGGTTACCCTGTACACAATGACGGAGGCCTATAGGTGACAAATCCAACGCCCGTTGGGTCTATATCGGTATGTCCGCAACAGAATTAGATCAAGCGGGAATCTCAGTCTGTAGCAATATCTTTAATATTTGACGTCAGATGCAATTGGAGTTGTGGCGTTCTTACTCGGAACCAACGAGCCCACTACACACAACCACGACTACGCCTCCGAAGTGACGCTTTATCACTAGCGAAAAGGCACGAAATTTTCAAAAACAGCACAAAAACGCAAAGACAGCAACATCAATCAATACATTCAGATAACACTGACGAAGAAACAAAATTTTCTGCTATTTCCCGCTAGCTGGGCACTCCTCCCTGAAGTATGTGTCGTCGGGGACCTGGAGAAAACACCCGTGCCCCATGCATCGGTCGTGGGTGCCATATAGCGCTCTGCCCATCGGATACTGCCCAAGCCATCATGTCCCAAGCCAAGCCGCCGTCTATAGATTTCGACAAAATACAAAACGAGTCCGATGGCACTCTTAAGGGAACGCTTGGACTGGCATTCAATGAAATCGTCGCCAACAACCCGTACTTTGCTGCAGGTGGAGGCTTGATGTTACTAGGCACAGGTCTTGCACTTGCCAGACAAGGTGTGGTGAAGTCGTCGGGATTCATTTATCGGCAATTACTCGTGGATTTGGAAATTCCGTCCAAGGACAAGCTGTACCTTTGGTTTTTGGAGTGGATGTCGCAATACAAACACAGAAGTTCGAGACATTTGTCGGTGGAGACAAACTATGTCCAACATGACAACGGAGCTGTCACCACCAAGTTCTCGTTGGTACCGGGTCCCGGAAAGCACTTGATCAAATACAAAAGCGCATACATGTTGGTGAACAGAGAGCGGTCGGGAAAATTGTTGGACATGACCAGCGGAACCCCATTCGAAACCATCAAGCTCACAACGCTATACAGCGACCGCCACTTATTCCTGGATCTTCTTGCAGAGGCCAAGCAAATGGCGCTTAAGGCACAAGAGGGGAAAACCGTGTTATACTCCTCGTGGGGCCCGGAATGGCGTCCGTTTGGCAACCCCCGGAGGAAAAGAGTGTTGGGATCGGTCATCTTAGACGAGGGCATTAGCGAGAGCATATTGGCGGATGCAAAAGACTTTTTGCACAGCGGAGATTGGTACCACAAACGTGGTATCCCATACCGTCGGGGTTACCTTTTGTACGGACCACCGGGGAGTGGAAAGACATCTTACATCCAGGCCTTGGCCGGCGAGTTGGATTACAACATTTGCATTTTGAACCTATCAGAAAACAACCTCACGGACGACCGTCTCAACCATTTGATGAACCACATTCCGAAAAGGTCCATCTTGCTCTTAGAGGACATCGATGCTGCCTTCAACAAGAGAGAACAGAACGCCGACGCAAGCTACCAGAATGGCGTAACCTTTTCCGGGTTATTAAACGCATTGGACGGTGTGGCCAGCGCGGAAGAAAGTATTACGTTCATGACGACAAACCACCCGGAACGGCTCGACCCCGCATTGCTAAGACCGGGCCGTATCGACTTCAAAGTGTTGGTGAACAACGCCACCGAGTCGCAGGTAAGAAGAATGTTTTTGCGGTTCTATGAGACCGAGGCAGAGCTTTGCGACGAATTCATCACGAAGTTCAAGGAACATGACTTGTTGGGGAAGGTCAGCACGGCCCAACTTCAAGGGTTGTTCGTGTTCAATAAAAAGTCCCCCCAGGGGGCGTTGGAGATGGTGGAGACATTGAAACACCCCCAGGCTGCGTTTTAACGTGCGCTCGTGTATATACGTTCAATCAATGCCCCACTGGTAGCCCCATTCGTGTGTCCTGCCCTTACTGTATGTCGCCCGAGGATTGGAGCAGGTTCGTCATTGGCCAACATTGTCTTTCCCAATGGGCATCAATGAATTTCTCTCATATTGAAGCTCTCCCACATCACCCCCTAAATCTTTTCATCACCAGAACCTGGGCCTGGTCGATGCTTCTTTCGGTCAAGCCGGTGGAGGATGCTTCGGCCATGAGTGTGTTGAGATAATCCATGTAAATAAGGTAGATAACCATATCAGTATTGTCATCGGCAAGAGAGAAGCTGGATTTGCCCTTGAGAATTCGACGGAAGCTGCTCTGGGGATAGCTCTTGGTCACCTTATATTTCAGTTTAGCCATTATAAGGGTGGTTAATAGAAAGATGGAGGAGAACATCCCCGCGCGGTACACAAGACCGTATATCCACTTCGGTGCAGGGAATAATTCTACAACCGTCATACACATAGATAATATACATATAATACAATAATTTATCAATCACAAAACGTAGTGGACGTATGAATCGTATTGGGGCGTTGTCATCACACCCTTTTTTGTACATTGCTATGGGGTGGTTCCATCGACTGGCGATGCGTATACAATACAAGACATGGGTCTACCAAACAGACGGCACCGTCACCAACTGACAAGTACAAGGACACATGACCGCGATGCGTAACAAGGAACATAACCAAGGAATTTTGTCTCAACAAGGAACATAGCCGAGGAAGTTTGCCTCAACAAGGAACATAGCCGAGGAAGTTTGCCAAGGAAGCTTATCAAGTAAGGGAGGAAGGAAGTGAGTAAGGAAGGAAGGAAGCGAGTGAGGAAGGAAGCGAGTGAGGAAGGAAGCGAGTGAGGAAGGAAGCAAGGAAGAAAGGAAGGAAGCGAGTAAGGAATGTAGGAAGGAAGGACGGAAGGTGGGCCTCACACACCAAGCTTGCGCTTCTTGTTGCGGTCATCCATGTTCTCCAGAAGTAAGTCCTCCACGCGGCCCGTGCCACTCTGGATCGACTTGTCAAGCTCAAGAACCGATGGAAGCTGGTTCTTGGGCCCGTTATCATTTGGGTCACGCGATGGCGAAGGCGGCACCGCAGGGCCATTTCCCGATTGCTCGTGCGCACTTAGCAGCGGTGTCCGGCCAGTGCCTGGCCGTTGCGCTCCCAACAAGTAGCGGCCGCGGGTGTCGGCCTCGTAGCCTTGCGGTAGAGTGGTATTCGAGGCAATGGTGGTGGTGGAGTGGCGTTGCTGTGTGGTTTGTGGTATGTTATGGGTCGAGGGTAGCAGCAGATTGTCGAGGATGGGCAAGGACACTGTACGCTGCTGAGACGACTGGATATGTTGGTAGAATGGGTGCACTGACGGCTGGTGGTACGGCATTGGCTGGTACACCTGAACATACGGCGGGGCCGCGGCATTGTCGGCGGCCCCCGGCTGCTCCTTCAATACCCCGGGTCCCGGGTTCGCGAACAGGTCCTCTTGCTTCGGCGCGGTGCGACCGGGAATGGGCTGGAGCGGGTCCATGAACACCGACACGTGACGACCAGCGGAAGGAGCCACAGGCTGCAGCTTCTTCAAGTCCTCGTTCGACATCTTGAACTGGCGAAATGCCGCCATCTCCGGGCTCGGGTACAACGAGTAGTTGGGATTGACGGGATAGGGCTGCGGCACCACGTTAGACGGGAGCTTGGAGCCCGCCAGCTTGTCGTTCAAGTGGTAACTAGGGTGGCGGGCATCACCTGCGCCGGGGCGGCCAAGCGGGGGCTGGAGCAGCAGTTTGAATGCATCCATGTCCGCATCCGTAGGCTTGACCGACATGGGGGACATGGCAGCGTCGGGTCCTGGGGTGGTGACGCGGTTGGTGGGGGTCTTGGTGCGGATCACATGCTCGCCCTTGACATCGCTCTCGCCGCGCACCGTTCGGTCCAAGAGCTCAGTCAAGCGTAGGAGATCGGTGTGATTGCGGTGATACGCAGCGCTCAAGGCGTCGTAGCGTGCGGACAAGTCGATGTAGCCCGACTTCAAATGGTTGATGGCGTTAGTCATCTCGATGAGCTTGAGGTTGACCGACTGTTCCATGGTCATAGGCATGTTATGCAACGACGACTGCCGCAGTGTCGGCTGCAGCGGCGGCTGGTTGCGGCCGGGGTGCACGGACGACGGCGACACCGCGGCAGCGTCAGGGAATGGCGTGGTCAGCGGCAGGTGCGGCCCCCCGGCGGAGGGCACGCCGTGGATGTACAACGGCGGATACGAGTGGTGGGGCAACACCGAACCCAGGTACAGGGCGTTGGGAAGGGGTGGGTTCGGGGACGGGGCGTGGAGCATGGGCTGGTGGTACGGATCCTGGGGCGGGCCCGGTTTGTGGTCGTCCAAAGCAGCGGCGGACGTGGGCGGGAGCGTCTTCAAGCTGACAATCTCCTTGTGGGAGTTGATGACCTTGGACGACTTGCGCTTGATGAGGCCGAGCAGCTGCACGTCGCCCTTGCGGAACTGGTTGGTCAGGTGGCGGAACTCCCACTTAGTGGCGGAGTTGGCCGCGGCCGGGGGCGACTGCGACTGCGACTGGGAGCCCTTGGCGTCACCCTGGCAGTTGTCGTTGACCTTGTGGAATCCGTACATGTTCAACTGGCGGATAAACGACGCGATGTTGGTGTGCTTGAAGTACTGGGCCAACACGTTGGAGAACTCCTCGCCCGGATAGAGGCAGAACGAGTCGTTGGTGGGGGCCCACCAGATGAGATGCGCCAACAGCTGGTCCTCCAACATGTCGTAGAGCTTGTGGATGAACACGGGCTGGGTCTTGGCCGCGGCGCCGGCTCCTGCCGCGGGCGGCGGCGCATTGTTGTCCGAGAGCTCCGACACCAGCAACGGGCGATGCGTGGGGTCGGCGGTGGCGGCTCGGGGGGTGTGGGTGACAGTTGGGTTGGGGTGGATGACGTCTTGGGGCTGGTCGGGGTGGAGGAGCGCATGAGGGGCGGGCGCAGCGGGCAGCACCGCGTTTGGAGCGGGCAACGCCGGTTTGGGGCTGTAGGAGCGACTTCGGACGGCCATGGGGGGTGGGGGTCCGGGGTACAGAGAGATGGAGGTGAAGTGAGGATATCGCGAGCGAAAAACAAGTGTGGGCACTGCGAAAAGCACGCCGTGGGTCCTGCAGGGGCGCGGGCTACGGTGCGGGCGCGGCGCACCGGGCCAGATGGTCACAAGAGGTGGGAGGAGTAGGGACATCGCCGCGACGAG